>SRPY01000939.1:0-11650 GCA_018360145.1 Claviceps africana | reverse complement strand
TTATATTTAGCTAATAGGTCTTATATTAGTCTTTTAAATATTAAGAAATATAGCTTTTTCTTTTAAATAAAAGACTTATATATATCCCTTTTAAAATTACTTAATAGCTTTTATAGCCACTATAATAGTTATTTTAACTATTAGGTTTTTAACTACTCTATAGAGGTTAAAATCCCTCTTTAAAAGCCTTTATAGGCTAAGGAAGCTATTAAAATTAAAGAATTAAGGGATTTTAATTTAAAACCCTTTAATACTATAGCCCCTTCTTCCCTAATATTTATAGCCTTAGGTTAGGTCCTTTATTCCCCTAATTTAGCACCTAATTCCCTTAAATTAAGGCCTAATTCTTAAGGGGTATAACAGGCTTTAGCGGACCCTCTTACTATATTTTTAGAGGCTTTAAAAGACTTAAAAACAATAGAAGGTCTTTTAAAGCCCCTAGGACTGTGGGCGCCTTAATAAGAGGCCTATAGATCCTTTAATAGGGCCTAGTAAAAAGCTATAAAAGAAGGCCTTATAAGGCCTAAAAAGTTAAGCTTAAGCGCTAAAAGTTAACCTTTAGAGCCTAATTTATACTAAAAATTACTAAAACTAGCTAGAATTTAATATATTTAGCTAAGGCATTTAGGGATTAACCTTTTAAAGAAAATAAGCTTATTAGCTAAGGGAATACTAGATTTTATTAGTATTAAGAATAAGGATTTTAACTGCTTAACCTATACTTAAACTAAAGCAGTTAAAAGACCTAGTAAAAATTTAATTCCTAACCCTTCTAAAGCTTTAAATAGGCTAGAGGGGAATATAATAAAAATCAGCCCTACCCTTTATAATAAGCAGTAAATTTACCTATTTTTAGTAGACTAAAAAACTAAATTTAAGTAGGTTTTATAAATACTTAATAAAGAGGGACTTACTGTATTTTTAGCTATTAAAAGCTTCTTTAGATCCTTAAAGAATAAGTTTAGTACTTACCCTAAATATCTATATTTTAATAAAGGTAAAGAAATTAATTTTACTTTATAGAGCTAGCTAGCTAAAAAGGGAATAAAATTTATAATCTCTTCCCTTTATATCTATAAGCAAAATAGATTAGCTAAGCGTTCTATCTATGTTATTTTAAATAAATTATAGGCTACTCTATATTAGTCTAGTTTGCTATTATTTTTATAGAATTTCGTCCTTTTTTTAGTTATAAATTCTATAAATTTATTAGTAAATTTAACTAAATTAGCGTGCTTAGTATAATTATTAGCTAACGACTTTAATAGGCCCTTTATGCTTAATTATAGCTCTTTTAAAGCTATAGGCTCTTATTATAAAGTCTTAATTCCTTTAGAAAAAAGACTTAAAGCTTAAAAGCTAGCCTTTAAAATAATACTTAATAAGCTACTTGCTATAGTAGGTTCTAAGACCTATATAGTATATATTCCCTTTAAAAGGCTTATAATAAAAACTAGCTTTCTTAGAATTATAGAACCTATAGGCCCTATTTCTAACAGCCTCCCTAGGCTTTCTATAGGGAATAATAGCTCTTTAGAGGGGGATTTTCTTAATAAAAATGCCCTAAAACCCTCTATAATTATAGAGAGGGCTAAAGTAAATTTAAAACCCTTTAATTCTCTAATAGAGAGTAATTTCTTAAAGGGGGAAAAACAACTAAATAAGGTTATTTTTAGTAATAAGGATTACCCTATACTTTATAATTAAATAGTTGGAAATGAGCTTAGCTAAGCCTCTAGTCCTAGGGATTAAAATTCACTAAATTTAACGCAATTTAAGCCCGAAAAAATCGATTTAAATCTAGATAAAATGGATATTAATATAGGGGCTCTTATACATTAAATCTGCTATAAAGCATAACTTAAAGCAAAAGAAAATATACTTAAAAGTAAGCCTAAGACCTAGAAGTAAGCTTTATATTTACTAAATAAAGCTAAATAGCTTAAAGTAATTTTTAGTAAATTTAAGTAACTTTTAAAGGCTAGAACCTTTAAATTTATAAAGGCAGATTAAGTCTCTAAAGGCTAGAAGGTTCTAAAAAATCGCTTAGTATTAAAAATAAAGAGAGATAAAGAAAATAATTCTTTTAAATACAAAGTATAGCTTATTACTAAAGGATTTATATAAATAGAAGGGTTAGATTATATAGATACTTTTACTGCTACTAATATTCCCCCTAGCTAGCAAATCTTACTAGCCTTAGTAGCTTAAAATAACTAGGAAATAGAGTAAGTGAACTTTATTAGTGCCTTTTTAAATAGTTACCTTAAAGAACTTATTTATATAATAATTCTAAAGGGTTTTACAGAATTTATTAAGTAAAATCCACACTTAGCTAAATTAGCTAAAAGCTATAGCTATAGGGCTTTTAAAAGGCAAATAATTATACTTAAAAAGACCCTTTATAGCCTAAAGCAAAGCTTTAGAGAGTAGCAGTAAACGCTAACTAAAGTGCTTAAAAGCCTTAGTTTTAGCCCTCTTATATCTAACTCTACTATATTCTATAATTTAGTAACTAAAACGTTTATTATCACTTACATTAATAATTACCTCTTTATAAGGCTAAATTTACAATATATTTAATAGCTTAAAAAGGCCTTATATAAGGCCTACCCTATAGAAGATAGGGGCCCCACTAAATTCTTTTTAAAGGTGTAAATACAGTATAATTAAAAAAATAAAGTCTTAAAAATCCACTAAAAACAATATATTTAAGAGGCCTTAATACGCTTTAAGCTAGAAAATTATAAGGCAGTTAGAATTTTAATGTAGCTAGGGGTCTTAAAAATATAGCTTACTAAGCCTTAAAAAAGCTAAGAAATTGAAGAATATTAAATTATAATAGGGACTATTATATACTTAATACTCCTTACTAAGCTTAATATTGCTTTTACGCTACAGTGGCTTTCTATAGCCTTAGCTAATCCTTATTTAAAATATCTAAATGCTATAAAAAGCCTGTTAAAGTACCTCTCTAGTACTTAGAACCTTACTATAATTTATAAAGGTCCCTTTAAAAATTTAAGTAAAAACAATACTATTAACTACAGCTTAGTTAGGTTCTATAATAGCGATTTTACTAGAGATAAAAGCTCTTTTAAATCCACCTATATATATTTATTTAAGCTAGCTAGTGGCCCTATAAGTTAAAAAAGTAAAAAGGCTAGTACAATAGCTTTATCTACTATAGAAGCTAAATTAAATATAATCCACAAAACCTTTAGAGAGCTTTAGTGGCTAGAGGGCATTTTTAAGGAGCTAAAGGCCTCTATAAAGCCCCCTATTTAGATTTTTTACAATAACTAAGGCGCTATAAAAACCGCCTATAATCTAGCACTTTATAGCTACACTAAGCATACCTTATTAAAATTTTATTATAATTAACAACAAGTCTTAGCTAAGCTAGCTAAAATAGCTTATTTAAATACTAAGAAAATACTAGCTAATAGCCTTATAAAGCCCTTAGCTATGCCCCTACACACTATTTTCTTAAAGCTTATAGGGCTTTAATCCCTATAGTAATTGCTATAAATCTCAACGCCTAGCTAAAGGCATTAAAACCCTTATAAAAACACTTAAAAAATATAAAACAATTACTAAAACAATTACTAAAATTAACCTTTAACTTTAATAATAAATTTTATTTAATTAGCTATATTTAACTATAGCCTTTTTTAACTTTTACTAGGAGCCCCGCTTTTAACCTTTTAAATTAGTTATCCTTTTTTTTTAAATAATTTTATTTAGATTTATATAGATTTATTTTTTTTTTAAATTTAGTATTTCTCTTTTTATTTTAGCTCTTAAAATACCTTTTTAAAGGGGGTGTTAAAAATAACAGCTATTTTTAGAAGACCTTATCTACTATAAGGACCTTTAATAGGCCTTATAACGACCTTAACCCTAACCTTTATAGAGACTTTATAGGGGGTTTTTAGGTTAAAAGCTAGCAACAGTGTATATAATATATATATATATATATATATAGTAAGCGTAAAAATAAACGTTTTAGCTAAAAGCTTACAGCTATAAGCGCCCCACTTTTCTAGCCTTTTCGCCCTTAATTACGCACTTTAATAGCTAATATACGCTTAATTAAGAAGCTAATAAACCGTTAGCCTTAGTAATTAATTTTTATAGTAATAAAGTATATTAGCTAAATTCTAATTAAAGATTTAGGCTACACTACCTAATAGCTATAAAGCCTTAGGTTATATAACCTATAGGCTACTTTAAAGGAGGAAATAAAAGGTCTTTAAAATTAAATTATATAAAAACTAAGGGTTATAGAAAGGAAATATAAGGAGTTTTATTATTATTAAAGTAAGGGGAATTTTTCTATATAAATTTCCTAATTTTTAGATTTTTAGGATTTTTCTATATATAGATTTTTACTAAGTAAAATTTTTAATATATATATTAGTAGGTTAGTTATATAGCTATAAGTTTATTTTTTTTATTTTTCTATATAAATAAATTTTATAGAAAATAAAAAGTGGCTTATAAGCCTTTACTAGCTATATAGATTCACTAATAGGCTTAGTAGGTATATAAGGAAGAACACTTATCTCTTTATAGCTACTTATAACTATATAGACTGTTAATTAAACCTACTATCTATAATATTAAATAAATTAAATAAAATCTAAGAAAATTTACTTACATTTTATAAGCTAGAATTTAGTGTATTTTATGTGTTAGAAAGCGTGTATTAAGCTTTTAACGTAGAAATAAGGCCTATAGCAACCGCTATAGCGCTGCAGAGACCTTTAGCCGCTGGCTTACTAAGCCTCACTACCTTAGTATTTCAGAGGGCAAAAGCCTCTGTAAACCCCTTATTTCTAATAATTATAGTAAGGTTCTAAGTACTAGAGAGGTACTTTAGTAGGCTTTTTGCAGTATTTAGGTGTTCTAAATAAGGACTAGCTAGGGCTGTAGAAAGCCACTATAGCGTAAAAGCAATATTAAGCTTAGTAAGGAGCATTAAGTATATAATAGTCCCTATTATACTCTGATATTCTTTAATTCTACGCTGCCCAGCGGCTGTAAGGCCCCGGGTCACGTGACCTATAGGCCACCTTAGAGGAGGAAATAGAAGGTCTTTAAAATTAAATTATATAAAGACTAAGGGTTATAGAAAGGAAATATAAAGAGTTTTATTATTATTAAAGTAAAGGGAATTTTTCTATATAAATTTCCTAATTTTTAGACTTTTAGGATTTTTCTATATATAGATTTTCACTAAGTAAAATTTTTAGTGTATATATTAGTAGGTTAGTTATATAGCTATAAGTCTATTTTTTTATTTTCCTATATAAATAAATTTTATAGAAAATAAAAAGTGGCTTATAAGCCTTTATTAGCTATATAGATTTATTAATAGGCTTAGTAAATATATAAAGAAAAATACTTATCTCCTTATAGCTGTTTATAACTATATAAATTATTAATTAAACCTACTACCTATAACATTAAATAAATTAAATAAAATCTAAGAAAATTTACTTACATTTTATAAGCTAGAATTTAGCGTATTTTATATGCTAAAAAGCGTGCATTAAGCTTCTAATGTAGGAATAAGGCCTGTAGTAACCGCTATAGCGCTGTAGAGACCTTTTAACTGCTGGCTTACTAAGCCTCACTACCTTAGTATTCCAGAGGGCAAAAGCCTCTATAAACCCCTTATTTCTAATAAAACCCTTACAAAAACACTCGAAAAATATAAAACAATCACCAAAACAATTACCGAAATCGACCTTTAACTTCAACAATAAATTTTGTTTAATTAGCTATATTTAACCATAGCCTTTTTCGACTTTTACTAAGAGCCCCGCTTTTTAACCTTTTAAATCAGTTATTCTTTTTCTTAAATGATTTTATTTAGATTTATATAGATTTTGTTTTTTTTTAAATTTAGCATTTCTCTTTTTGTTTTAGCTCTTGAAATACCTCTTTAGAGAGGGTGTTAAAAATAATAGCTATTTTTAGGAGACCTTATCTACTATAAGGACCTTTAATAGGCCTTATAACAACCCTAACTCTAACCTCTATAGAGACTTTATAGGGGGTCTTTAGGTTAAAAGCTAGCGACAGTGTGTGTAATATATATATATATATACACGTAGTAAGCGTAAAAATAAACGTTTTAGCTAAAAGCTTATAGCTATAAGCGCCCTACTTTTCTAGCCTTTTCGCCCTTAATTACACACTTTAATAGTTAGTATACACTTAATTAAAAAGCTAATAAACTATTAGCTTTAGTAATTAATTTTTATAGTAATAAAGCACGCTAGCTAAATTCTAATTAAAGATTTAAGCTACGCTACCTAGCAGCTATAAGGCCCTAAGTTATATAATTTATAAGCCACCTTAGAGGAGAAAATAAAAGGTTTTTAGAATTAAATTATATAAGGACTAAGGGTTATAGAAAGGAAATATAAAGAGTTTTATTATTACTAAAGTAAGGGGAATTTTTCTATATAAATTTCCTAATTTTTAGATTTTTATAATGGATTTCAGCTGGTGGCTTAGATCCTTATCACGGGCTTATCGCAATCTTATTGCATCCCACAAAGCGTAACTATAGAGGCACACTTAGGGCACGCTAGAGGCATATAAAATATATAAGCTAGCGAGGAGGCTCCTTTTAAAAGTCTCCTCTCTCTCCTCTATAGTTAATAATAAATTTATTAACACTAAATTATAAAAGCTATTTAGGCTAGTCTATAATAATTATTAACTATTATAGTAATAATAATATAGATATAATAAACCCTAATAGTAATAACTAAATAAGTTAACTAAGTAATATATAGAAATTATAATTCCTTTAAGATAGAATAGTATAGTAAAAGGTGTAGCTTACTAAGCTTTACTATTAAGTATTAATAATAAAAGCAGCTAGCCTTAATATAACCTTAGTAACTACTATAGTAGTAATAGCTATGCCTTACTATAAAAAACTTAAGTATAAGCTATTACCTATAAAAACGCTATATAATAGTAATAAAGCTATTTATTAAGCTTAATAAAGCCTTATAGCTTATAAGTTAGAGATAGACTCTAACTTTATTAAAAGTAATTATAATAAGTAGTTCCTTATTTATTAAAACCTAAGGTTTAAGGTTTAAACCTATATAGCACCTTTCTTTAAATTAAGATATATATTTATATATATACTAAGCCGCTTTTTAGTATACCTTAATAAAATATATATAGACCTTTATAGAGAAGAGCGTGCTATCTTTAAACTTAATTAGCTTAAGTAGTGTATAGATAAATAATTTATAGACTTCTATATTTATTTTAAGTAAAAGCTAATCTTAATAAAAGGTATTAATTAAGTAAATACTATAAAACTTATAAAGCTCTATATAGCTTTAAATAAGTATATATATAATTACTATATTAGCTATAATATACCTTATAATAATTATTATAAAGCTATAAAGCGCTACTAAAGTATTGCCTTTAATATTAACTTTTACTATTTAAAAAAATATATTAAAGCTTATTAATTAAGTTATAAGTCCTATAATATAAAGGGTAATATAGCTATAACTAAAGTTAATAGTGCTAGCCTTATAATACCTCTTTATAATTAATATATTTTATAATATACTTTCTTTTAAAGTAAAACTAATAATAAAGAGAAACTAACCTATACTATATAAGTTTTTAAAATAGTTATTAATAAATATTATAAAAAGGGTTAATACTTATACTATAAAGTTATAGGCTATTAAATTAAAGAATACTAGCTCTATTTAGTATATTTACCCCTACCTTCTATAAGTATATATATTTATAAAATCTTTAATAAAAAGCCTATTAATAATAAATTAAGCGCTAACTTAAAAAAAGATAGCTTTATTACTTAAATCTTAGTAATAAAGATATTAATAATAAATATACTTACTTTAGCTATTAGCCTATATATTTAAATGCTATATATAAAGTAATAGAAGACTATATAGAGAAATTACCCTTTCTTCTACCTCTCCTTTATAATAGGTTTTTATTTATTACTATATAAATAAATAGCGAATATAATAGCTTTACTACTATAAGCAAAAAGCTAATATAATAGCTATATTTATAACGCTTCTATCTATTATAACTATAATTACTAGTTATAGCCTTAATACTAAATAATCTTCTACATTTATTCACTTTATATATATATATTACTTAACTTATTTACTTTATAGTAGATATTAATAGCTAAGTGTTTTCTATTATAGCCTATATTATCTTTAGACTATTTTATAACTATATTCTTAGCTCTTTATAGATATTTTAAAATAATATTACACTCTACTCTATTAAAAAGTATTTTAAGGTTAATAAGCATTTAAGACTAGTTATTTATATAGTAGAAATACATATTATTATAATACTTACTATAGCTATCTTAGAATTAGTCTATATTAGCCTAGCTTAATGCACTATATTATAATAAAAGTTAGTATAACTCTTAGTAATAAGCTTAAAAGAAATTAATAATATTTTAGTAACTGCTTTAGGACCTTTTATTCTACTAGCTAATAAAATACTATAGCACTTACTACCTAACTTATATAATTTCTAAAACCTTTTTAGTAAAGAATAAGCGTCCTCCTTACCCCTTTATTAAGGTATTATAGACTACTATATATATCTTTAAAGGAACCTAAATAGCTCCCTCTTAAAGATTTTATAAATACCTTTATATAATATACTAAGGGACTAGCTACTAAAGATTTAAAAATAAATTATAGATTTAATAAATAAAGGCTAAATTTATATATTCTCTTTATTAATTATAGCGTTAATACTTTTAGTATAAAAGGCAGGTAGTAGCTAACACTTTTATATTAACTATTATACCTTTAATAAAGTTATAAATTAAAACAATTACCTACTTTTATTAATAAAGGAAACTCTATATTCTTTTATAGTAACTTAGTGGTTTATTAAGTTAAATATATATACTACCTTTTATTAGCTATAAATAGCCTAAAGCAATAAATATTTAACTGCCTTTTATATATAATTTAGTCTTTTTAAATAGCTAATATATTTATTTAGTTTAATAGGGGCTTTAGCTATATTTTAATATTATATTAATAGTGTATTAAAAGACGCCTTTAAAGATTATATTACTATATATCTTAATAATATTTTAGTTTACTTTAATAATATATAAAAGAACTATATTAAGTATATATAAAAGGTTCTTACCTACCTTTAATAAATAGGCCTTTACTTAAATATTAGTAAATATACCTTTAGTATAAAGGAGGTAAAGTACTTAAAGTTTATTATTTAAATAGAATATATAGTATACTTAAATCTAGAGAAGGTAGTGGCTATTTATAATTAATAGCTACCTATTAAGATATATAATATCTATAGCTTTTTAGGTTTTATAAATTTTTATTATAAATTTATCCCTAACTTTTTAGATTTTATTAGCCCTTTTTTTATATTAATATAGAAGGGCACGCTATTTATTTAATTAAGTGAGTATAAATAATTATTTTATTAACTAAAGGCTACCTTTATTTTATACCCTATTTTTACTTAGTAAAATCTTAACTATAAAACTATAGTAGAAGCTAATTTATTTAAAGAGGCGCTTAGTAGTTATCTCTTTTAATATAATAAGTTAAATATACTATACTTAGTTATATATTACTTAGTATATTTATTAGCGCCTTAAAGGAACTATATAATTTATAATAAAGAGCTTTTTAGTATTATCTTCTACCTTAAAGTATAGTCTATAGAACTCTATAGTGTTTTATACCTTTTTATAATTTTTATTAACTATAAAAATCTTAAATACTTTACTAATCTATATAAGATATTTAAAAGATAGGTATATTAAGTAAAGATACTCTCTCTCTTTAATTTTTAGTTATATTATTAATTAAGTACCTTTATAGTATAATTTAATATACTCTTTTACTATAAATAAAATAAGTAAGATTTAATTATAAAATATTAAACACTATTCCCTTTAATATTAATTATATACTTTAAAATACTAAATAAACCTTTAGTAGCTAATAATTATAACTTATATAGCTTAATAGCTATCTTATTTATACCTATACTATATATACCTATATTATTTATAGATCTATACTTTAAAAACCTTTAGTTTTAAAGCATTATAATAAATAAATTATACTTTATTAAATAAAAGTTAGTTTAAAAAAGAGTGTAATATTTTTTATTTAAAGCTAATATTTAATAGTAAATAAAAGACTATACTATTAATATATATAATATATTATTATTTTATAGCTATATTTAAGTGCTTTAATTTAAACTACTTATTACTACACTTATTTAATATATATATAATTTATTTATATTAGATTACCTTAGTAAAAATATTACATTTTAAGTATTAATATATAAATACTATTAAAAAAGGATATTAAAAAATATAGTATACTTTATATAGAATTACTATTATTATAGTAAATAGAAGAGTTAATAACTTTAATAAAGCTTACTATAGCCTATTTTTATATTAAATTATTATTAATTATAGATTTTAATAGACTTTATAATTAATTTATTAGTAATAAATAAGAAATCTTTTAAATACTTTATAGTTATTATAGACTATCTTTTTAAATATATTTAGCTTAAAGTAATAATTAATATAGCTATTAAAGTGTATATAAAGCGCTTCCTTTAATATTAATAGTAGTTCTATAGGTTTCTATAAAGTATTATATTTAATTATAGCTTTAATTAAATTAAGGGATTTTAAATAGTGCTTTATTTATTAATAGAAACTAAATAGCTACTATTTATATTATACTATTTATAAATAAATAGCAATATAAAATATATTAATTAAGAAGTATAAGTTATACTATATATTATTATTGCTTTCTTTTAGGATAATTAGCTTAAATATTTAGCTGCTTATTAGCTTATATTAAATAATTAAATATCTAGTATTATTAAAATAAGCGCTTACTATACGCTTTATAGCTATAATATTAAGCTCTTTTAATATAACCTACCTTTTATTAAAAGTTAAATATTACTTAAAGGGTATATAGTACACTTCTTTAATTAAATCTATATAGATATTTAATTAATATAAATTACTATTAACTTTATATAATAGTAATAATAAAATATAATAAATTATAAGTATTATTTAACTAAATACTTTATAGTTAAGGATTAAGTTTAGCTTAACCTTTACTATATTAAAACTAATTACCTATATTATAAGTTAAATTAAATTATAGTAAAATATATTATTTTAAATATATCTATACTACTTACTATATATTTAAATATTTTAAGTAATATTTATTTAGTTTTTTATATAAACCTTATTAAATATATAGTAATAGATTTATTACCCTTTTAAATATATAAAGATTTTTAACTAAATTTACACTTAATTAATAATAATTTTAAATAAATATATTTTAAGTATAAAGTAAAGAAGATCTTATATATTTAAAATATATATAGCTATAGTAAAAATTATAATATATTTATTAAATAGATAAAATATATTTATTTTATATAGAAGCTACTAAAAAGTATATATAATATATCTATACTATATAACTTTAAGTTATAATAAAGAGATATATATTATAATAATAGTTTTATTTTATTAAAA
>SRPY01000938.1:0-11657 GCA_018360145.1 Claviceps africana | reverse complement strand
TCGCTCAGTTCGGCGCCGCGGGCCGAGGCCGTGTTGCCCAGCTGCAGGGCGTACGACGGCGCGCAGTCCACCGAGGCCGCGTCCTCGGCCACCTGGTACGAGAGCACCCGCGACAGGTTCGCCCGCGGCGGGATCAGCACCGTCAGCACCGTCGCCGTCGCCTTGTCCTCGCTGTCCGTCGTGCGGTACAGGATCTGGTGACTGGCGTGGAGCTCGAGTGTCTCGAACCCGGAGCCGATCGGGCTGGGGGGCCTCCGGTGCCGCAGGATGCTCCCCGGGGACGCCTTCGCAATGTCCTCGGGGACCACGTAGAATGCGTCCCGACTCGGCGGCGTGGGAACCTGCCAGTCGAGGCCGGGAGCGGACGGGATGCTCACGACGGCGGCGGATGTCGAGGCCCAGGCCAAGAGCAGCGACCGAGAGGGATGCATTGTATGGAACGAGAAGCAGTTGAAAGCGGTGGAATGCTCTTCTCTCTCTTTCTTCTTCTTCTTTTTTTTTGGCAATCGTCTTTTAAGTAGAACGTCCTGCAGCGACTATGCCGAGGGCGCAGCAACATAGCACATGCCACCACATGTGCGACATGTGCCAAGATGTTGCGGGACTTCCAGAAGGGGGCACGCAGCTAAGAGGAAAATGAAGAAACCACAAGGGTTCCAAATAGGAGTCTTGCTATCCGGGCAGCACTTTTTTGCTAACCGGGCCCCCCAATTACCGGCCTTGACATGGATTATTAGCGGCAACCGCGCGTAACCTGCCGGCCAGTTAAACGCGTCCCATCGTGTCCGTTTCGTCATTGGAGTCTCCACACGCAACTTGAAGTTGTGCCCGAGCCGCGCCGACCAAATCCTTCTCGGGCCGCTGTTTTGTTGTCCCACCAGCTGGGGTCTGGGCTTGGTATATCCGTGTTGTTTAATGGCCAGTCACCGTACAATTACAAACAAGGCAGGACACATACTGATGACACCTAGCATTAGCGCCGGCACAACACGTACTGCGGCGTGTCGACCGAGTTTTCGATTCGAGGCCGGATGAACTCCCTATCAAGGAAGACCGGACGAGAAAAACAATAAACTGTGGCATGATTTGTACAACGGTAAGGCTTTCGAGCTGTTTGTTTGTCACCTCTCCCATCAGATTTTCGCGCAGAAAGCCACACTTTATAGCACAGCGCCAATTTGAACTTGTCCATCTAGTCGTCGGCATATCGCGCATCTCGGCCGCCGAAGCCAGGCCGATGGTGAATCATACGCTGCCTATCCCTGGTGATGATGGATATTACATCACATCTCTTGACGTGTTTCACCAACTGCATTGTCTAGTAGGTTCCCATCTACCTTGGCGGCATGCTCTGTTCAGCTTCTTGCTAACATATCGTCTGATAACCCCTCAGAATCTTGTCCGTCAAGCAGTTTATGACCGTGTGGACTGGACCAACAGAGACGAGTATCTTGCCATTGACCATCTCGATCACTGTATTGATTCCCTGCGGCAAAGTCTTCAGTGCAATGCAGACATCACGCCCATCACATGGATATGGTCTGACCAAAGGAATCGTGCACTAAAAGAAGCTCGAATGATCCACACGAGCTTGGATTTTGAGGCCATCCGGGACTGGGGTGAGGAGCACGAAATGAAAATTCCTTTTGATTTTACGGCAAAGGTCAACAATGATCCTCTTAAATGGGGAGCTGGCGTGTGATTTAACCAAGTAGTTTAATCGATACGGCCAATCCAAGGTACAAGTCACGCCGTTTCGTCATGATATTTTCACGGCGCCATGTTCGTCAGCAACTCGATATACATATATACGCATACAGGTCGGGAAAAAATAACAGTGCAATTCTCAATAAATCTACGCTTATTTGTGTCGTCTGATCGCTTCCAGAGAACTTGCAAACGTACTTTCTTCGTGCAAAATGTAGCCCTTGGATGAATTTACACATGTACAAGACTGGAGAGATGGACCTAATTAGCCCAGATTGCGACATAATAGTTGGGCATCTAGGGATACACGAAAGCTTAATTTACTTTAAGAAGGGCTTTATTCTATTATGGCCTTTGCTATTATGTTAGCCGAGTTGACGTGCGTAAGGTCTTAATAAGTGTTGCACTAAAAACAGATATGATCTCATCACATTAATTAGCGCTGATAGGTACCCTTATACGGCAATAAGAAGGGAGGCTTCTAGCGGCGGAATATCAGTGTGTTATTTACGTCCCCGTGGAATATCCTTCAAGGGGTGCATTGTATAAAGTTCTGTGGCTGCCTGTCTAGGTACAAATGTTAGAACAGGGGTATCGATCCTACCCCTGGACGTAACAGACCCTCCCCCTTGTCCGTGATCCTGATCACGCCATCACACCGCACACATGAAGGATGGCGAGCGACCGTTCACGGTCCGGCTTAGAAAAACCTTTTGATTTTTTGAAAAGGAAGATATGGCTCCCCACGTTTCGGTATTTGCCGCCCAATAGGAAGCTACGTTTATCCGAACAAATATAAGAAATGAAATACATAGGAAAGCGTATTTATAAAATTAAAATAATGTTCTATTATACCTATAAAAGCTTTATTTTATTCTCGGGTCCTGACAGGCGTTACTGGGCCAGTCTTGCCTTGCTTCAGAAATTGCGATGATATACTTAAGGTAGTAAGTAAGGGATGTAGAGGTACGTCAGGTTCGACCTTGATTATATAGGCGAAGAGGTATCTACAGATTGCTACAATATGCAAAAGCCCCCGGCTGACAACCCTATGGGTGGTCGTCACGCGTGCGTGACCGCTAAGGAGGGGGTTTGTACCTGTTTACAAATCATTTAATTCTGCCGTACTTCTCAGCGACCAGGATCGCGGTGAACGAGAATCTCGCTTCCGGTTGCTGAGTTGGTGTGCGCAATCATCCAAACCGTTGTCTGTTGGACTTTTTTCTTTCCCTTTCGGCATTGTAGCATCAAGCTTTGCCGGTTCGATCCGGCCCTTCTTTGCCCCTTCCTTTTTACCCCCTCTTTTCGGTAGCCGCGATAGCCGGCGTCTCAGCCCTCGCGGAACCGTCCAAGTGGAACTGGTGGAGACAAGATGTCTCCTTAACAGATAACCCCAGGAGATGGTGTGGATAAACTCCAAGCTGAGATCCCCGGCCAATTCCCGTGTCATTCATACGCCCATTGCATCTCAACGTGCTGCCCAGGCAGGATCCGTCAACATTTGAAAACAACAACAACAACAACAACAACAGCAAAAAAAAAAAAAAAAAAAAAAAAAAAAAAAAGCAGAAACGAGGCGCAAAATCTGATTCGCTCTCCTCTATTTAAAGGACCTGAGTCGCCGACCTGTTTTCCATCATCTTGTCTTTATTCCAAGCGTCAAACCTTTGTGTCTCGTCATTCTTCATCGCCAACATGTCTTCCCTACGTTCCCAGCATGAGTCACTTATACACACCATTTTGCGTGACAGATATGGGGTGCTCCCCGACAAGTTTGAAATTGAGCCAGCAGAGCATGCTAAGAACAACCATGTTTTCTTCATCAAATTCATTCACCCGACGTCAGAGACACTGAACCCTCCCCACCGTCTATTCACATCGCCCATCCCCGCTGAGACATCTCGCCTGGTGTTGAAAATTCCCAAGGATAACGTGGGCTTGGAGGATGCCGCACGTGTGCGAAATGAAGTTTCCTTCCTCTCCCTGGCACGCGATGCGCTGTTGCCCGAAAACGACTCCCTTATTCCAGTGGTGTTTGACTGGTCGGATGATCTTTCGCAGTTCAGTTTCCGCTGGATACTGGAAGAGTGGAAGGCCGGAGAGTCTGTGACGCCTGAAAAGATGGGGACGCTTGACGAAGAGGTTCAACGTCAAGTCCTCGGTCAGCTGGCCGCCGTTCTGCACGCTTTCCAAACCTACCAGCTGCCGCCCACCGTAGCGGGCTTTGGAGGGCTCACTTTCGATGACGAGGGAGTCATAAAAAGCGGCCCCAGCACCATCCCCTGCGGAAGACCCTTTTCTTCGTATGCCGCCTTCCTGCGCGGCATGTGCCAGTGGCAGCTAGCCGCAAGCGAGCGCAGCACTCATCTCAACGGCTGGCGTGACCATCCCAAGCTGCGCGACAGAATCGATGCTTTTTTCGCGAATGGACTCGACGAGGTTATTGCCAAGGTGCCTGACCAGAGGCCAACCCTGGTCCACGCCGATCTGCGTACGGACTCCATATCACTTACGTGTGGCTATTCCATTGCTCAAGGCTAACTTTGTTTTTGTCAGTCTTTGTCAACTTGCTGTTTGATCGCGAGACGTACCGCCTGACCGCCGTGCTCGATTTTGACTTTTCTCACATCGGAGCACCTATTTCCGAGTACTTGTTCTCATTCGTGGATATCTACGCTCTTTTATCGAGTCAAGCAGATCCCATGGGACTGACACGTAGGTGGCTTCTCGACGGCTATCCCAAGAAGGTGGACTATACATTCAGGGTGAGCAAGTTATTGGATGCCGTTTTAGCACACGCTCATGTGCAGAAGCCCTCCACGATTGAGGCTGCGAGTCATATAGCCGATGTTTGGTGGTTTTCGCAAGAGCTGTGCCAGGCTTATTGGTTCATGGGTTCAATGACTAGCAGAGACCCGGACAAGTCACTAGAGATGGTCAAAAGTGGTAGCGCCCGTAAACTCGGCAGATACTTGGAGCTATGGGGTTTTTAGCCATCCGGTCTCTAGTATCCTCGGTCCCTTGCCGCTGGGAATTCCAGGCTAAACGTACATACAGACATAAAAACGTATCTACTACATGTATCATAGAGTGGACCAAGTATATAATCAACAGAGCTTCCAAATCTGGAGAAATGGAATACCCTTCTCCCAAAGACTGCATAGTAGTCGCCAGAGTCAGACCCTCCCACAAAGGGAAACTGACTTCGACCACGTAGAATGCCCTCATACTTTTCTATCATTGAAACCTAGCCATTTGGGAGCTGAGTACAGTTCGTACCAATGAGCGTCAAATTCGCTTATGTGCATAGGCGGATCTGCCCTACCCTTTGATCCCGGCAGATATTAAAGCCCTAGACCCAGCCCCCCAAGTTGTTTTTTCTTCTTCTTTCTTCTTCTTTTGATTCTCCTTTCACCTGTTTCGACATTTGTAAGCATATGGGATAAAATACCTCATTATACTATGAGTTGGTTTCAGAACTTTTTCCGGCGACGGTCGTATGAGGCATTGCACGAGAACCAGGCTCATGCCCGACTTCAACGTGGTCAAGAAATGCGCCGACTTTGACGGCTTGCTGGGCTGGGCGAGGGGGGCGGCCGTGTAGGATTTTGAAACACAAATTTTCGGACCTAAACTATGTGCCGGGGGATGCCATCGTGTCGGGTGACGGGTACGCCTGAGGTTGGCCTGCATCGTCTTGACCATGTTGGTGAGTGTGCGGGATCGTTGTTTGTCGTACGTCCTTTGGGTGTGTGCGAAGATGGAGGCTTCTTTTGGGGACGATTTTTTTCTTTTTTCCTGCTGTACATACGAGATGCCTTGAATTCCTCTTGCGAAGTTTTGGCGCTGACGCAGGTGGGAGACTTGGTCGGCTGTGTGCGCTTGGAGTTGTCGTCTTCTGTGTGACTGACATGGATATGTGCTGAAAAGGAAGATGGGTACCCCTTGCGGACTTCTTCTTGCGTCGAATATAACACACTCCAATTGTGATCTAATGCCAGCAAAGAAGTGCTGCGCAGCAACTACATACACCATGTGTCATAGCCTTGGGCATCGACCACACAAAGACGTGTTTTGCTCATAACATGTCACTCCTCGTCCAATTCTGGATAATGCCTCCAGATTCCAGTAGAATATGAAGCTCGCCGGTCACTGGTCAGATACTCCTTGATGTTGGGACGATCCCCCACAGCCCTGACCAGATTGAAGACGCCATCATACTTGCCCGAGTCTCTCATCTTTTTCATGGTATTCGGGAAAGCAAACTCAGTTCCATGAATGCCCTGCCATCGCGGGGGATTCATTGTCAGTCACTGTTTGCGCAACATGTCCTTTGTAAAACATGGTGTTTGGAGGCTGCTGTGGTTTTCAAGAAGGGCACGCAGTGCTTTACCTGGAAGAGGACCAAATCGGCATAAGTGAAATTCCCTCCATGGAGCCAGGGCCCTTCACCGCTGGCTTCACCGTCGAGAACACGCTGGATGTAGGCGAGAAACTTGGGCAGCCGGTCCGTCTTGAACGATTCAGCCCGTTTCTTGGCCTCTGGCTTCTGATCCTCGTACGTAGCAGATGGGCCCATGGGATGGTGCGTATCGTGAACCTCGTTGGAGAGGAAATCCAGAATGGTGAGAACAATCTGGTTGAGCTGGTACATGGCATTGCCCGCGGCTGGCGCAAGCCCAAGTTTCGGCGCCAGATAGAGCAGGATGTTGGGCGTCTGGAAAAGCATCACATCGCCGTGCTTGAGGGCCGGACACGCCAAGGCCGGGGCATTGTTCTTGTCGCCCTTGTTTTCCGCGGCGGTGAGGGCCGTGACGCGAGAGACGGCTTCGGATTCCTTCTTAGCCGTGTCTAGGTATGCCACGCCGGCTTCTTCAAAGAGCAGTCGGATGAACTCTGCGCGGCCGGGGATCCCAGGCCAATATATGAGTTCATACTTGGGAGCATCGTCAGTCTTGACGCGCTTGTTTGGCGTCTCGGTCATTTTTATGCGTTTTCCTCCCCTCTCTCTCTCCTGGACGAATTTCCAAAGGCGGTAGAGGATGGAGAGGACAAGGTCTTTCGCTCTACAAAAAGGTGCTGATGCATGCTTTTATATGACATGGGGGGTAGTGTAAGCAGTGGTGCCTCGGATTTGAGGTGGCAACGTTCCATTCATCGGATTGTGCTACAGACACACAGTGTACGAGACAGGGATGCATGGCGCATGGACAGACAACAGACAAGAAGGAGAGGGATGAGTTGACAATGTCGTCAATGGGGCTTCTTGTGATGCACGTTTCCGCGTACATCTGCAAGTCTGTGCAATAATTTACGAAATAGGTGGAGGAGGGGAAGCGGAGCAGGGAGGGCTCGATAGGACTCGTCGATGGGATTCGTCGATGGGACGGCGGGGAAGAGCAGTTAAGTGGGTCCAGAGGGAGGCTGCAGGTGCGGGGCAAACCCGGCTAATCGGGCTGCGCGCGCTAACGACTGTTGACGTGCTGAGGCATTCATGCCGCACCCGGCTCCATCCAGCTCCACGCCGGCCAATGGAAGGGATGGAATGGTTTCGTCTGGTTGCACTTGCCCCGCACTCATGCGCTCAATCGCCAGGGACCACATGCAATCCCCAGAGGGCCCACCTTGCCGATCCATCCTGACCGGCCTGGCCAATCGATCGACGCCACCACGTTCGACATTCTCCCAGCTCCTCGCTTGTCGCGCCATTAGCTTGGCAAGGCTGCCATTAGCTTCGCGACGCTGCCATCTTTTTTTATCGGGAGGCCGGCCGATTCTGCTCCTGCTCCTGCTCCTGCTCCTGCTCCTTTTCCTTTTCCTTTTTCTTTTTCTTGATGCTTCTCTCCTTGACCATCACACGACTCCGGCCGGCACAGCACGGCCAGTCACGACACCATGCATGACAAGACGGGGCTCCCGCCGTACACGCCGCCGCTGACCAAGGACTGTCCTTCATCGGCTGGCCACTTGGGTCGCTTGCGTGGCCGACGAAATATCCGACGCAGCCAGGCTTTCAAGCTCCTTGCTCTGGCATGCCTTTCTCTCATTGTTCTCGGACA
This sequence comes from Claviceps africana, assembly GCA_018360145.1. Classification (NCBI taxonomy): domain Eukaryota; kingdom Fungi; phylum Ascomycota; class Sordariomycetes; order Hypocreales; family Clavicipitaceae; genus Claviceps; species Claviceps africana. Next base: position 3,891 of record SRPY01000938.1, on the reverse strand, counting down.
GTGGAAGCAGATCTGGCGCACAGACCGTCGTGCTGCCAGGCTATCCCCAGAGAAGCTCGCCGATGACTTGGCAGTTTGCAAGAAGCTCCATCACAAGCCGCGCGACCCCATCGGCCTCGGTCGCAGTAAAAACGAACGATACATCCAAGGCTTCCCGCCGACGTTGATCAAGAATGCTACCATCTGGGTCGGAGAACCCGTCCGGGGAACGAGCGACGCGGATGCGAGAGCTGGCAAGGGCTGGGAGTGGACGCAAGGCGATGTGTATCTCGAGCATGGTCTGATCCAGAGAGTCGAGCGAGCCATCGAACCATCGTCGCTGCCCCAGAACACCCTTCTTTTTAATGCCGAGGGTCGCCTACTCACCACTGGTATTATAGACATGCATAGTCATGTTGGCGTCGAATCTCTTCCCGGTCTCCGCGCCAATGGCGACGGCAACGAGTTCGCCGACAACGTCACCCCGTACGTACGCTCCATCGACGGGTTAAATGTTCTAGATCCTCAGATCCAGGTCATCAAGTCGGGCGGCGTCACCACGTCTCTGGTACTGCCCGGTTCAAGCAACAACATTGGAGGGGAGGCCTACCTGATCAAGCTTGCCGTTGGCAAGGACGACGGCCGCCAGGAAGTCAGTGCCAATGACATGCTTGCCGACCCTGAAAGAAACTGGCGCTATATCAAGATGGCGTGTGGTGAGAACCCGAAGCTCGACTTTGGCATTTACACAAACCGCTATACCAGTCGTCTTGGGGAGAGCTATGCTTTTCGACATGCCTTTGAGCAAGCACGCAGCTTGGTTCAAAAACAAAATGATTGGTGCAGCAAAGCCGAGGCCATCGGCGTCGACAATATGGACGACTATCTTCCGCAGGAGCTTCGGTGGGAGACTCTAGCTGCCGTTCTGCGAGGACAGGTCCATGTCAATGTCCATTGCTACACGATAGCCGACCTGGAAGCAATGGTTGACCACACCAACGAGTTCAAGTTTCCTGTTCGCGCGTTTCATCATGCGCATCAGACCTTTCTAGTGCCCGAGGTACGTGAAAAGCTCTCATCTTGAATTTGACGCCCCTGTTTTTTTTTTCCTGCCACCTTGCTAATTACGCGAAAACACACACACACACAAAAAGATTCTCAATCGGACGTGGGGTGGTCGCGCTCCGGCTTCGGCCCTCTTTGCCGATAGCATGTACTACAAGTCTGAGGCCTACATTGGCTCTGAATACGCCGGAAAGTCATTGTACGAGTCGGGATTGACTCCGGTCTACGTCAGCGACAACCCCGTCATTAATGCTCAACATGTCCTTTTTGAGGCTGCCAAGGGCTACCACTACGGTCTGCCCTACCATGCGGCACTGGCGAGCGTAACGACCGCGCCGGCAGAGGAGCTAGGCATGGGCAATCGGTTGGGCAAAGTGAAACCCGGCTACGATGCCGATGTCGTTGTTTGGGACAGTGACCCTCTCAGTGTCGGGGCGACTCCTGTGCAGGTATGGATTGACGGCACAGCTCAATTCACTGCACCGGTGTACCACGAAAAGCCGGTCGAGAAACCCACCGATCCACAAGTATTGCTGCCCGAAACTGTCGTCGAGCCCACAGAGGTTGCAGATGCCCTCTTCACAGGCATAAAAACAGTCCTCATGTCGGACAACAAGACAACAGAGAAGACGGAGTCCGACATCAGCCCCGTCAATGTCATTGTCTCAAAAGGTAGAATTTCTTGTATCGGAGCCTGCGAATCCGAGTTCAAGACGGCCGCACAAAACGGCGTCAAGGTGATCGAGCTGGAAGACGGCTATCTCACGCACTCGTTTACAGCCGTAGGTGGCACCATCGGACTGAATGCGATTGACGCCGAGGAGGCCACAGACAACGGCAACAATGTCGAAAAATTCACTCGGGCTGTTGATGGCTTGATGCTTGACACCAAGAAGCTCCACGCTGGTGCCCGGTACGGAGTGACGAGAGCCATCACAGCCCCCAAGTTGAACAGCGTCGGGACACACCACGGCACAAGCGTTGGCTTCGTGACGACGGCCGAGACCAGCCTTGCGCCGGGTGCCATCTTTGCCTCGGACGCGGCTGTCCACTACACGCTCAATGTACGTGTCCTCGAGGCGTCCAAGAGCTACACAGAAGTCTTTGGTACGCTTCGCAACAAGCTGCTTGGCGCGATCAAAGCGGACAAGGAGCCTGAGCCATACTCGGAGGCGGCGTACCTGAAGAAAGTGGTGGCCGGAGACCTCGTGTTGGCCCTGGCGATTGATAGTGCCGACGGCATCGCATCGGCCCTGCGCGTCAAGTCGGAGATTGAGGGCGTTCTTAAGACGTCCAAGATTAAAATGGCCATCATCGGCGGGACCGAGTCCTATCTCGTTGCCCACGAGCTGGCCGCAGCATCAGTCGGGGTCATTCTGACACCGCTGCAGGCGATGCCCTCCACGTGGGATGCGCGGCGTGCCTTGTCCGGAGCACCGCTCACAAACGGCACGGCGGCCGACTTGCTCGTGACGGCCGGTGTCACCGTGGGCATTGGTCTGCGGGACGACTGGATGATCCGCGATCTCGGGTTCGAAGCGGGGACGGCGTACCGCAACGGCGACGGCCGATTCACGGAGCAGTCGGCGCTGGACATGGTGAGCCGCAACATCTACAAGATCCTCGGTGTGGATGTGGCCGAGGAGGAAAGCAAGGGCCACTTCATTGTGAGCGAAGGCAGCCCGCTCCGTATCGGATCTAGGATGAGGGCCGTGGGTTCTGGCAGGGGTTCCGTGTCGTTGTATGTGTGAACTTGGGGAGGCGGATGGATCTAGACACACTGTATAAAGGTATTATATAGCGCAGTTTCAATTTGGCGGATTCTAAACGCGAGGTCTCCGTCATGGGCATGAGCAACACCGGACTTGAGAAGAGAAGCACCATGTGGGACATTGGAAGTCGGAGACGGAGTCGGCAGGCAATCCCTGACTGGGCCGGGATCTGGCGGCAAAATACAATCCCCCAGCCCATTTATTATTCGTCGAACCGTCAGTCCAGACAATTCCGAGCATTTTTGCCATAATTTTGGTGTAAAATGTTGGGGCTTACTCATGTGCGACCAATCTACAAGTACTTAGATTGTATGTACATATGTATGTACATATGTTGTATAAGTATATGTTATAGAAATGTTGTATATATATGTACATGTACATCATGTACTCATATGCTTACTAATGCACATACCAATGCAGCGACTGCCATTACATGATTGGTCAAACTCAAGAGGTGGGCCAGCCGCGCGGTTATTACAAAGATGGTCCGTGCGAGTAGCAGACGGACCGCTGGACCCCTCGTCTTTGTCATCACGTCATCCAGGAAAGGGGAGATGGGAGCTTCAACAAACGGTCTGGTCGCCCATTCATCATGATTATAAAGCATCACTCGTCTGGCGACTCACTCTCGGACCCCATTCCAGGTCTTTAGAAGCTCTTGCGGACCGGATGCGCGTACCAGGCATTTGTTCTCCCATTGTGACGTCGACCTTGCTTTTGTCCAGCTGGCGCCCACCGACCTGCTCGAGCATACGTGACTGTGCGTTGGCGACTGTATCGCGAGACGTTCTTTCTATTCATCCGTCCGACATGCCGGTTGCGCCAGTCATTGCGTTGTCGCATGGGGGAGGTACGTTGTTGTGCGAGTTGACCTGGGCGCTCAGTCAAGCCTTTCTCTTCTTTCTTGGCTCTTTTTTTTTTTTTTTTTTTTTTTTTTTTCTTTTTTTTTTTTTTTTTTTTTTTTTTTTTTTTTTTTTTTTTTTTTTTTTTCCTGTTTTTTTTTATATACTTTTTTTTTTCTTTTTTCTTTTTTCTTTTTTTTCTGACACGGCTCCTCCCTAGGCCCTCTCCC
>SRPY01000937.1:0-11725 GCA_018360145.1 Claviceps africana | reverse complement strand
CCAAAAAACTCCATTTTTTTCATGTTCCTATTTTTTTTCCCACAAAAAAAAACAAAAAAAAAAAAAAAAAGAGAGAGAGATAAAAGGAAAAAGTCGGCCGCGCCAAACGGCCCCCAAAGGCCAAGCCAGAATAAAAACATGGGAAGAATAAAAAAAAAATAAAAAATAAAAAAAGGCCCAGCCGTTTCCGGTTCTCACACACGCACACACCCCTCCCCCTTTTCTGCGGGCCCGGCCCCGGGTTTGGAATACACCACGTTTGCTTGTCCGACTTGGCTGGATTCGGCACGGTTTTCTCTGTGGGGAGGGGGCGTTGTGTGCGATGGCCGCACGAGGGGCGCTTGACTGGACGTTTATTGATTCGGAGAGCCGTTTGGACGCGGGTGGGAAAGGCGGTCGAGGGACGGGGAAAACAAAATGGGGAAAATATAGAAGGAAAAAAGAAGAAGAAGAAGCCCACGAAGGCGACAAAGGAAACAAACAGCGCCCAAGTCGTTCCCTTCGTCCCTCCGACGTCCTGATTCCAAGCCATATCCGTCGTCTAAGAGCGGCAAGCCGAGGGCGGTGTCCGTCCAGACTGGACCACATGCATGCGGCGTTGGGGGCAGCCGTCGGCCGTCAGCATGCGACGACGAGTGTTTGGGACTCTTTACATATGCTCAGGCGCTTCGTGGCTTGCTGTGCTTGTCGTGCTTCTTGTCTCGTCCGTGGTTTCGCATCGTTTAGCTGTGCTTCTTCTCTTCGCGTCTCGTCGTCGTTTGCACCTTCCACCTTTCCATCTTCCACCTTCCACCTTCCTCCTTCCTCCTTCCCCCGCCGTCACTCCAATCCCGACCCCCAACAAACTCCACCTCCCCCCTCCAGCCACACAAAACAACGCCTCCCGTCCTCGCATCTTCCACAACCCCCATCCCCAGAACCCGACTCCAACTCCGCCGCATCATCCCATGTGACACTGTGGCCTCAAGGACGCTCAAAATAAAATAATAACAATAAATAAAAATAATAAATAAAAAAGTCCCCCCCGCCGCCAACTCTCCAGATTAAACCTCCGTGTCCCGCCAAGACTTGCCCTTTTGTGTTCCCCCACCCGATGCTCCGGGCCTGCTCCTCCGGGCTGAATCGTCCATGGACAAAAAAACACGCGATGCAACCGCCATGCATGCGCCGTCTTTCTGGACCTTGTCCGTGCTTCCCTTGTCTGGCTCCTTCTTTCCTCCGATACCCTTTTCTTTTCTGTTATTTTCTCTCTTTTTTTTTACCCCCTTCTTTTTTTTTAGTTGCTTTTTCTTTCTTTTTTTTTTGCCCCTTTTCATCTCCGTCACCCTCCTTCTCGTCAATCGTCCGCACACATGAATCGCGCTCCGTCGCCCGCATCAACTTGCCTAGATCGTACTTGCGGCATGGCCTGAGTGGCTGAATTGCCGTTCAATGTGGCAGCCTCCTCACATGCACGTCCAAGAGAAAAGAGGACAAGAACTTCGCCGCCGCCGCTGCCGCTGCCGCCGCCGCACCCGGCGCGCAGCAGATGGTGTCCTCGTCGCATCATCATCAGGAGCCGATGCATGGCTAGGCCGGCCTGGAAGGGCAAAGATCGTTGCAGCTTGCATTAGAGGGACTTTGGCACCGTCTTGACCGCACGGGCTCTTGGATAGTTGCGTGGATTCTTTACCCGTCGTAACCCTGGTGATTTTGACCTGATCCCGTCCAACTCTTCCTGCCCGCTGCCGTCCCTGCCCGACTTTACAATCTCCACGTGTTCCTTTCCGCCTTTTACATCTTTTTCCCGTCTGTTCAAGGGTAGGAAGCAAGAATATGTCATCGTTGGTTCTAAAAATTTCAACTTTCTTCTTCTCCTTCTTCTCCTTCTTCTCCTTCAACTCCTTCAAAGGGTTCAACCCATTTCTACAGCACCTTGCGTCGTATTATTTTTTTCCCCGAGTGTGTGTCTGCATTCTTTACACATCTTACTTATTGGCATTCCTCCTGATGTTTTCTCTTTTTTTTTTTTTTTTTGAAACATCATCTCCATCTGCATGCTCCAGGTCCTCCAAATGTCTACCACATGGATGGCCTGAGTCCGGTAAAGTTGGATAGGGCGTTGGAATCAGCCTCGCTTTCTTTCTTGCGCTGGCCGCTGAGCTGCAGAGTTACGTGTTGTGTTAGCATATTGGGGCACAAAGGAAAAGATGACAAAGAAAATGCTTCAAGTTTTTTTTTTTTTTTGGTTTTTTTGGTCGTGGTCAAGGTGGGAGGAGCCATTCATACATACCTCGAGTTGGACGCCTCGATGCACATGGACTAGCCAGTCCACGTAGTTTTGTGCCTCATTGTTCCGGTCCTCCACCAGCATACGAGCAAACTCGAATTCCGCTCCGTCGATGCCTTGTCTGGCAAGCTGGAGAGTCAGGCCCTTGGAGCCGCGCATCGTCTTGAGAAATTCGATAATGTTGCGCGCCTGGGCATTGAGGTGCGTTTCCAGGACGGGCAAGGAAGACGTATATGCGTCCAGGCTTTTGAGGGAATCCTTGCCCTCCCCAAAGAGATCCGTAATGAGGTTCGGCGAGGTTTGGGAATGAAACCACAACAGGCATTGCTGGCCGTTGTCGACCAGATATACACCGCCGGCTTCGATCCGCGAAAAGGATGCTCGTATTGATGGCGGCAGCTTCAAATGTCCCGTCTCCGTATCCGCGAAGCCTTCTTCCGGTTGCAGGTTATGGAGCGGGATCATGCGAGGGTAGAGATACAGGCTCAGCTCCAGCGCGCCCATGGAGCGTAGCATGCGCATTTCGTGCACCCTCCTGTCCGAGTTCTCGATGCCACCCTTGTAGGCCCTGCACTTGATGAGTCCAAGCATGTACATGCAAAACTCCTTTAATCTCTCGGGCATGACAAGCTGGCCGGCCGGATGCTGCTGGGCCGAGTGCTTACGGTAGCACGCCAGGATATCAATCGTCCGCTCCGTCAGTGAGTTTCGTACGTCCTTGAGATTGCTCGACGTCGTCGCCAGCTTGGTGCCCGCCTCCTTGGCCAGGAGAGCAACCACCGCGTCTTGGTCCACAAACTTCATGCACGTTCGGACGCCCTGCTCCCGCATGCCAGACTCCTTGGAGGTCTCGCTCACGCTGGCGATGACGTTGGAGCAGCGAACTCTGCGCTGACCAGAAGCCGTGGTGTACAGCAGCGCCGATTGGAAATGAGCATCCAGCTTGGAGTCGAGTTTGCCGTCGTAGCTAAACGACACGGCCAGAGCCTTGTCTGCGTCGATGACTCCAATTTCCAGGTCGGCCCCAAAGGTGTGTTGTACAAAGTTGCCGTGATAGGCCGCCACTTGCAGCCCATTGGAGCACCGAACCTTCATCAAGGCTTGGAAGCCAGTGTGTCTGGTCACGGCATGGCTGATCTCAGCCGACAACTTCGGCCCATCTCGTTGTGCAATGAAATTGGGGAAATAAAATGTTTCTCCACCGGTGATGGCGGCGACGTGGCCTGATTAAAAAAAATTGTCTTGTTAGATTCCTTTTTTTTTTTCTCGCAGGGCAAGATTTGAGGCGGGACTCTGTCAAATTCTCACCTATGGTGGCAATGTCGAGGTAACCTCCAGAGGGAGCCGCGAGGAAAAAGTCTGCGCCGACTCCCGCAGCCGTCATCTTCTCTGCCAATTTCTTCCACGCCGGGTGCTCTGTGGTGTACAGCTTCTTATCAAGCTCGCCTCCGGGGTGGTTCCCGTCATCTCTCATGAACAACCTGCCTGGGCCCCAAGTAGGCAAAGCAGAGCAAGAACACGCAATTTTGCCACCAGTCGTCTCCAGTGCCGCCAGAGCTGCGTTGAGGGTAGCAAGGAGAGCAGGCTCTGGATTCTTGACGTCCGAGAACATTTCAGGAAGTCGCGTCAACAACGAGGTGATGAGAGATTTGGCTTCGTAAGGGTCGACAAACAAGCCTTCGCCGAGCGGCAGGAATGGATCCTCAAGATCGGGCATGATGAGCATTTGAGGTTGCTCAAGACCAGACTAATGGAAGAAAGTTGGACATTATCAGGACATGTCTTTTCATGGCAATGGTTGGGGGGGCAAGACTTACGTGCATGTTGTAGAAATGGATGTCCTTGTCATACGTGATGAACCCAACCTTGACCCCCTGGGGCACCCGCCTGTTGGGCTCGCCACTTGGCTCCTCTGGCTGATCGTCTCCTCCGTACAGAGCGGCTAGGATTCCGTCGCAGAATGTCTCCAAAAAGCCCTTGTTGTATGATTCTTGAGTCACGTCAATGACGAAAAGCCATCGCAACCCCACGGGTTCCCGAGTCCAGTATTCCTTGGGCACGACGAATTCGACCGTACCGCGGTGAAGCTCGGGTCGCTGATCTCGGTCGACGCGGACGCCCTGAGGGCTGGTGGCGCAAAAATACTCGGGGGGCGTGTCGTTGGGATGCGTACACAAGTTGCAAACGAACTTGTTCCCCCCAGACCTGAACATCATGAAAGGGTTGATGTACGCACGGCATCGGCGACATCGTGGAGGGCCTGCGTCGCCGAAATCCAGCACGGGAATCTCTGCCTCGCCGGCTTGAAGTGGCGCCAGGGGCTGCAGAAGCAATCCGAGGGGAAGAGCAGTCGCTTGTAAGCCTTCTGACGTGGCCGGGATATTATTCAGGGTCAGTCGACTGTATTTCGGTGAGGCATTGCCCTGATCGAAGGCAACGAATGAGACGGTCGCGGGAGGCGGCACATGACGCTCAAAGGTCGGGTAGACGTTCCGGAGGAAGTGTGGCTGGATAGAGTCGCGGGACAGAGGAACACTGGGCATGTCTTCCAGGGAGACCTTGGACGGCCCAGATGTCGAGATGCTGGGAGTGGCGTCTGCTGATGCGTTGCCAGACACAACATCTGCCGGCGCCCCGGGGGCAAACGGAGTGGGGGCAAACGGAGAAGCGCCGCCTGGAGTTGAGAACTGGCTCGCATTCATGAACTGGTTGGCAATCCCGGGAGCACCAGGTTGGTCTTGGACAGTGCTGGGGATGAATTGATTCGGACCGGAACCAGGAGGCTGCATGCCATTGAAGGCCTGGGAAGAGCCGGTGGGCTCGACCGTGTGGTACGCGTGGCGGTCCTTCTTCTTTTTCCGAACCGTCGTCTGTCCCTCTCCCAGGTTCATGCCGCCGAACTGCGCGGCGAGGGCGGCGTCAGCACCTGGCTGACCAGAGCCTCCTTGGAGGTTCTGATCTTGAGGCATCCCGTAGCCGGCCCCCGCAGCGGTAGGCCCTCCCACAGGTGACAGAGGATGCTGGTTTTGGTACGGCTGTTGCACATCATAAGGTCCAGGGCCGCCGCCGCCATATCCAGGAACCTGCTGCTGGTAGGGTGGTTGGCCCGGAGCATTATTTCGATTCGGATCGTTGGGGTCAGAGAGGCCCTGGCCGAGGGCATGATACTGCGAATAGTCGGCCATGGCCACAGAACGGCAGGCAGGGGGTCGGCGCCGAAAGAACTTGGTACTTCTTCGGCAACAGTCGAGCCACGGAAAGGAGGCGTTGGCCGCCGATGAGACTCGACAGGATGACAAGAGAGGAGGAGGGGTTGTGCTTTGGCGAATTGCCAAAGCCGAGCAGGCTGGCAACGAGGTACCCTATATTACGTCCACACCCGGTCGAAAATGAAGAAACAAGCGAGGTGGAGGGAAGAGACGACCTTTTTTGCGGTGGCTACAGGCACGCACGCACTGCCATGGTCTCGCAATCGTAATGAGGGCGCAGGTCTACACACGTGGGCGCGGTGCGTGGCCAGGAGGGCTGTTGATGCTGGTGACGATGAACGTTTGATATACGGAGAGTTGTGAGTTGGCCTTTTCGATGCCCCTCCAGGCTCTAGCCCGGCAAGCGGCGTCTGCGACGGCGGCCCGCATGCTGAGTGTATAAGGGACCTTGCCTGGGTGTCTTGCGTCGGTATGGGTAAAGTAGGTAGGTATCTAAAGTACCCATCAACCTACTTGCTTCCTACTTACCTCTGAGTACCTTGGTAGGTACCCAGTACTTGATACTTAGGTACTTATATAAGTACATGTACATACATAAAGTAAGTACATAAGTATTGAAGGTACTTGAGTTCTCGAAGGTCTAGTGTGAGAGCGTAAGTACCTGCCTAGCTGGGCGCGCCGTGTGCCTGACCCCCTTGGTACGCCCTCTAGACAGGCACGCGTGCACAGGATGATCTGTGCGAGAGGTGCGGGGACGCTTTTCACGTGCACAGTCACATGTCCTCACCCGGGGCTCCACCCGCGACAACTCGTGTAAGTCGGAGTGGTTCGACGACAAGAGAGCGAGCCATCCTGGAGGCGGCACGAGGACGCCGAGTTGTCGCCAATGTCGGTCAATCTGCGCGAACACCTGCGATTCCGAGAGGGGCTTTGCAGAATGTCCAGGCTGTGCATGGGGCGGTTTTCCCCATGATTCGAGAGCGCCCGACTCTGCTATCGTCGATTGATATCGTCCAGCAAGGTCTTGAATTCACGTCCACGCGGCGTGGAAACAACGCAAGGCGAACGCTGCAGCCGGTCTGCAGCCAGCACGACGAGGCCTGCAGATGCCTTGACGAGTTGGAAAACATGGATTTGCTTCTTCCCGCTACTTGGGCTTTCCTCTGGGGGCGCGAACGGGATATTCCTGCCGCCCTGCGCGCGATTTCACGCCAGCACGAGAACGCATGGTGCGCTTGTTCTGGTCTTGGCACACACCGCCACGCGAGCGCGGCCGAGCGCAGCGAATTCTCTCGATACACGACCACTAGCGTGGCAAACCTCGCGCTTGACATGTGTCGGACATTTTATGCTTGACGTGGATGGGTATGCGGTCGGGCGATGTAGCGGATCTGCTACTTCATCGAGACGAGGCCTGCGGCTGGAGTGAAGCCATCGCGGCTCCGGACAGCCATGACGAAGAGGCGGCAGGTAAACAGCAGTAGCGCAAAATGATGGCTGGAAAAGAGCTGCCTGGTGTCGAACAAGGAAAGAAATTATTTCAACGTAAATATGAAATGCTAGCGCGTTTTTTTTCTTCTTTTTTTTCGTGGCCATTTGTTGTGTGCACGTTCTTGCTTGCGGTCGCGATGCGACTTCGGCCCGCTGTGCGCGCAGCCAACAGGGTAGATGAGAAATTGTTGCCACCACAAGTCGCCGGAGAAAACTCTCAATAACGTGCATCTTGGACAAATCATGGAATGAAATCCAGCATTCCAGACAAGGCATTTTATACACTTGTCCGTCGAGAAGGACGGCCACGCAACCCGGCAATCCAAGCCTTGTCGAGCAAAACTTGGGTCGCGTCAGTCAGATGGCACCCTCGGAGCCTGTGCGGCACGCCAACGCCAGATCTACATGATCAGAAAATAAGTCTCGCTGCAATACGAGACGACATTTCGACCGGCTACAGGGTTGAGCGTTTGTCCGCAGAGGACAATGGTGTGTGGATGGCTTCAGTCAGGTCGACGGCACGAGGCGTGGGGGGGGGGGGGGGGGCAACCGGGGGGGGGGGGGGGGGGGGGGGGGGGGGGGGGGGGGGGGGGGGGGGGGGGGGGGGGCAAGCACATCCATCCGCCCGGATCACGACGAAAAGTGACCTTGGCCGCGCTCCCCCGAGGAGACGCACGGCAGCCGTGCATGCGGGAGAAAATACCTTCACTTCATAGCGGCGGACAATCTACAGAACCTGCGACCAGCGGTCGTTCACGAGAGGGGCACAGTCCATGGCAAGGTGGCATGCGACAATGGATGTTCATGGCCGGAGCTGGGTCACGCCGGCCGACACGGGAGACGACAAGGACGGGACGGATTGCAAAAGGAGAAAAAGGAGACGCCGCGGCAAGGCAAGAGCCCGGTTCGATTTTAAATGACGCATAGAGACAGGCCATGGACCCCTCGACCGGCATGCAGGGTCAGCGTCTCGGCGAACAAGGAGGAAGAGCAGAGCAAGAGAGCAGAGGAAAGGGGAACATGGTTTGTCCAGAGGGTGGTGGGCGGTCGCTGCTCAACCCATCTCAGATCACAGGAAAGGTACTCGGGCGAGGAGGTGACGTTGGCGCGCTGGCCAATCAGAAAATTAGTCACGGGACAGTTATTGTTTTTCTGAAAGAGGACCAGGATTTTACCTTGACCCCTAACGCCGCCTGCCGCACCCATGTCGCCTTGGACTTGGACGTTGGTGGGGAAGAGACTTGGAGAGTACCGCAGCCTGGGTGGCGGCGAGACGCGCAAGACGCGCTGGCAGGAGGTGGTGGGGCTGAGTACCTGACAAAGTATCCACCCCGGTACATGTCTTTAGATAGCCAAGTATCCAGTACCTTGGTGGGTAGGAGGTAGATAAAGTACTAGTACCTAGGTAGGTAACTTTACCCACCTAAATGCACAAGCGACAGACATCTACGCTCGCATCGGGGCCAGACGCCGTCTACAACAAACAAGCAGGGACAGGATGGCAAGTGCCTGGCGAGAAGCAATATGCTGCGCGCCAGTTTCGGTCGAGTTGGCAGGGCCGCCATGCCGGCTGCGCATGCGTACACCCCAGGGGCGCGACGAGATGGCTAGGTAAGTAGGTAGGTAAGTAGGTTTGCACATTGTACTTCGTACTACTACCTAAAGTACTCACTTGGAAACTTTACTGTGCCTAGGAAGTAGGTACCTAGGTAGGTAGGTAAAGGACCTAGGTAGGTAAGTAGTAGGTAGGTACCTACCTAGGTAGGTAGATAGTAGGTAGAAGTAGGTACCTAGTAGCTGGTACTGGATGGACCGCCAACATGGGAAAGCCGGGGCGCGAGAAGCTCGAGCTCCACGTCGGGCTGGACGGCAACGGCCTAGGACTTGGAAGCGAGCACGGAGGAGCAGAAACAGAGCTGGAGCTTGGGGGGTGCGCGTGAGCTTGCACGAGCTGGAAACACGGATGCCCCGGCCTTGTGCGGGTGTGCGGGTGTGGCAGGCGTGCAGGCGTGCTGTGGTGTGCTGTGCTGGTGCTGTGCTGTGCTGGTGTGGGTGGCTGGTGCTGTTGCGGGTGCGGGTGCTGGTGCGGGTGCGCCGCCCGGCTCTAGGCTCTTCAGTTCATGGACAAGTCCTCGCGGTGGTGCAACACACCAGGCCTGTGCCGCGAGGCGAGAGCTACTGATTGCGCTCCTTCCCCCGCCTGATATATAAACAAGCCCCATCCCCTCACGCGCCCGATCCCGTCGCTTTCGATTGTCTCTGCTGCCATTTGATTCCTCCGCCTCCTTACCAGCTAGCTTACCTTGTCCATACTCTCTCGCCATTTTACATTCAGTCGCGTCTTGCTTCTTTTTTTTCTCTTTCTTCTCCCCCCCTTATTACTACACGCTTTTTCGCGTTCTCCGACCTCAAACCATCCATCCATCACAATGCCTCCCAAGAAGGCCGAAGGCGCTGCCTCAAAGGCCAAGTCCACCCATGCAAGCTATCAGGTACGTCGCTTCCTCTAGGCGGCTTCTTTGTTTTTCTTATTCGAAAACGCGGCACTAATTTACATGATAGGACATGATCACTGATGCTATTGTCAACGTACGTCTTGTTCATCCGCCGGTGTGCAAGGGTCCTGGGGATGAGGACGGGGATGCCTATTCGTTTCGCGCGCGGCGCGGCGCGTCGATTTGCTTGTCCCCATGACCGTCATCGCGTCCTCATCCATGACGACGGCCACGATTGCTACTTCTCTGCCCGAGTTTGTCTTGTCACCACGCGTACTAACTAGCTCAACCACAGCTCAAAGATCGCAATGGCTCTAGCCGTCAGTCCCTGAAGAAGTATGTCAAGGCCAACAACAACCTGGCCAATGTCACGGACAACATGTTTGATTCACTCTTCAACAAGGCGCTGAAGAACGGTGTCGACAAGGGCTTCTTCGCCCAACCAAAGGGTCCCTCTGGTGGCACCAAGCTGGCCAAGAAGAAGGCAGAGCCTAAGAAGCCTGCTGTCAAGAAGGAGACTGTTAAAAAGCCCGCTGCTAAGAAGGCCGCGCCCAAGAAGGCTGCCGCCGCCGCCACCCCCGCTGCCGCCGCCGCCACTGGCAAGGACGAGAAGAAGCCGGCTGCTACCAAGAAGGCGGCTCCAAAGAAGGCCGCCGCTGCCAGCACTACCAAGAAGGCCACTGCGGCCAAGGTGAGTTTCTCCTTCTTCTCTCCATGGCATCTGCGTCATGCTCAGCTTGTTCGAAGCGTGAATACTGACTGTTTGCAGTCCGACTCTGCTTTGACCAAAACCAAGTCGGGTCGGGTCGCAAAGACGACAAAACCTGCCGCCAAAAAGGCCAGCGCGTCGACAAAAGCAGCCACTCCCAAAAAGGCGGCTGCGGCCAAGGCATAGAGTGTTTTCTCTTTTCCTTTTCCCTCTTCTTTTCTTTTTTTCTATCCCGGTTCTTAGGCACACTTTGTGTAATGAATTACGGCGTTTTTGGGATTCGGAATTTTCAGGACACGGCCAAGCGGAGGCTAGTTTTCTCGGGATTATCGACTGATTTGGACTGGAGCGACAAGGGATATGGGCTTGGTTTTGTTGCGCGGCGTGCGCATGCGCGTGCGCGTGCGCAGTGTTTTGAAGACGATGGCATTTGCATTTGAAGAATTCTTTTGAAAAAAAACAAGCGACAGTGCGCGTCCCCCCCACTTTCTGGGGGTGGTCGCCGCGCCATGTCGGAGGGCCATTTCCTCTCTCCATTGCATGATGGGATTCCCATGATTGTACGGCGAGCGGCGAGCGGCGAGTGAGTGCGCGATCCTCGTGTCTTGGTCTCGATGTTGAATACGGGGGAGAGGAAAGGCGTTGGATTTGATGCGGCCGGTCGGTCAGGAATCGCGTCAAAATGGCGGTGTACTTGAGGTGCCTTTTGCCGTGTTAGGGGACGGGCTCTACATGTAATTATATACCACCGACGGAGGAGATGAGATGGGAAATGACATGGAATGACTCGAGCTCGCGTCGTGTTTTGCCCGTGACGAATGTTTGCGACGGGGCCTGGGTTGGGTTGACGAGTGGTGGGTGGTGAGTCGTGACCCATGTGCGCCGCCTACCTACCCTAGGTCTTGCGGAGACGTGGTCGTTAGGAAATGCCCGTCTTTTTCGTTTCTTTTTTATTTCTGTCATTTCTGTCATTTCTGTCTTTTTTTCTTATTGTTTACCTTTTGTCTTTTTCTTTTGTCTTACTCTTTTTTTCCTCTCCTACATCATGTATGCGCCGCAGCGGGCCATCCACCTCGAATGGCCCGTCTTCGCTCCGTAGAAACGCCCGCCCCAGCCCGTGGTGCGAGATTCCCCAAACCGCCCGTCCTGACAACACGTCGGGATTCACCACACCCAGACGCGCCGCACGTGACGGGCCAGACACGACGAGGTTTGGGCGGCCCCGAGTGGCTGCTGGCGTTTCGCGTCGGTGAAGGAGCTCGCCACCCGTTGTGAAGGAGGGGGAGGGGGAAAAGCCCGCGGGGTCGAGTGCACGCCGAGCCGTCCGTGGAACTTTGTCGGGGGGGAACATTCTACCATGGCACAGGGTTAACAAACATATCCTCCCCCCCCAAAAAGGAAAAAAAAAAGAAAGAAAAAAAAAACCCTATTCCCTACAAGTCCCGTGCAACAGCAACTTTTTTTTTATATTTTTTTTTTTCGCCAGGTCGACATTCCCGCGCGGGTGTCGACGTCTTTTTTTTTTTTTTTTTTTTTTTTTTTTTTTTTTTTT
>SRPY01000936.1:0-11741 GCA_018360145.1 Claviceps africana | reverse complement strand
GAACCCCCCCCCCCCCCCCTCTTGTCTCAGTCAGTTGTCTTCCGCAG
This sequence comes from Claviceps africana, assembly GCA_018360145.1. Classification (NCBI taxonomy): domain Eukaryota; kingdom Fungi; phylum Ascomycota; class Sordariomycetes; order Hypocreales; family Clavicipitaceae; genus Claviceps; species Claviceps africana. Next base: position 11,694 of record SRPY01000936.1, on the reverse strand, counting down.
TTGCTGAGCTCTTGGACGACTTGGTTGTCGCCGGTGTCATCCATGAAAACGCAGATGCGACCCCCACCGGGTTTGTTGACCGAGGAGGTGCGCCTCCCTTGAGGTCCTCTCGTCGCGGCGTCTGGGCCTTGAGTTCTGCTCCTGAGCTGGCGCAGCGCTTCAAGTCCCACCGGTTGACGACACTGACGCCGCCGCCATCGCCATTCAGACTTGCTTGGCTCTTGCGTCTTCCGTTGTTGCTCGCTTTGGCTGACACTGGCTGCCAGGGTTCGTACGATGCAGCACCCGTCTTGGCCGTCGACGAGGTGGAATTTGATTTCAACGGCTTGAGTACTTTCATAGCGCGACTGCTTCGGCCTGCTGGTTGGTATCCGCTCAAATTGCCAGCTTCTCGCGGCGTTCCATCGGGCGCAGGTCCGGTGCTGCCGTGACGCCATGAGCCCCATATACCCCCCGTCGATGCCGAGGATTCTCTCCGCGCGCCATCTGCCGACATGCCGGGCCCGTCCTTTATACTGTGTCCCGACTCGGCCATGCCTGCTGAACTGCCGTCCGCCTCTCCGCCGTTTTCCGACATTGTTGACCGTTCATCAGATTTGCGGTACGCTGCATTTTGCTCGGGGCGTTCGTGAGGCGAGCCCGCTCGCGTCTCCAATCCATTCCCGTTGACTTCTGCCGCTGCTCCTGCTCCTTCTACGGCCTGGGGCGGGGTTCCTCGACTGCTGGTGCCATTCTCCGCAGACTGGGCATATGATGCCCCCCTGAGGACAAAGGGTGTCGCATTCGCATTCAGCCTCGGCTTTCCGGGTACCACGCTGCTGGTGCAGATGTTGCGGAACAGGTTCTCGTCTTCTGGCCTGACAAACGGTACCCGCAGCCGCTGCTGCTCGTCCCCGTACAGGACCATGGTGTTTTGCGAAAAGAGGACGTCTGCCGAGTGGGCTCGCAAAGCATCGCTCCCAATGTAGATCCTTATCCCCTTGTGATCGGCCGCAGAGCTGGCGGGCTCAACTCCCCCCGAGACCTCAAACATGACCGCCATGGAAGGAACAGCTCCACTGGCTGCACCATTGCGATTGTCATGCCGCGTCACCACTGCCTCGGCCAAGTACACGTTCAACCTGATCCGACAGACTCCGTGGCTGTCGCGTTCCACTTCCTCCAGGAGATCCAGTTCCCGGAGCAGGGAGGACTCGACGATAGATTTCTGAGACCCAGTACAGACGTCGGCATACAGGAGCGTCCTGTGAGCAAAATTCGTGGTCAACCAGCAGCGGATTATGGACGGCACGGTACCCAACACGTATAACGATGCAGGCGGTCCAGGGATCTCAAAGGACGACGCGTCGTCGTCCCCTGCGGCGTAGTTGTTGTCGAGCCCAAGACTGCTCGCACGACCCGACGCCGCCGAGTGATGTGAATGTATAGAGTGGCCAGCAGAACTGTGCCTTCCGTCGGACTTGTGCGAAAGAGAACGTTCCAGCATCAGGCCGCTCCCTGGCCGTATCGGACCAAAGTCTTCCGACTGTCGATAACTTTGCCCGCCCCAACTAGATCCATGCAACGCACTCTCGTCGAACCGGACACTATTAGCCCGTGAGGCCGCTCCACGGCGCACCGGCTCTTCCTCCGCCGGTCCCAGATGCAGAGAGCCGAGGAGTTCCTCTCCCTGCTCATCCAAGTCATCAAACACATCATTGTGGGGTATCTGAACAGGCCCTGCCATGAAGCATCAGTACTCATGAGTTTGGCGTGGCCGTGGGGTGGAGGGTGTTTAAGAAAAGAAAAAAAAAAAAAAGAGAAAAGAGAAAAGAGAAACGTAGAGGAGAGGAGAGGACAGAAGAGAAGAGAAGAGAAGAGAAGAGAATATACCAAAAGAAAAAAAAAAGGTTTATTAAGAGAAAGAAGGAAAGGAGATGGGAAGAAAGACAAAAAGACAGCAAAAGGAAAAAAGAAAAAGGAAAAGGGAAAAGGGAAATGTCAAGTGCATATATGGAGTCGCCTCGTTACCTTGATGAGGCGTTCCGCCCAGGACGCCAGGGAAGGGCGAGTTCCACACGGATTTTAGTGCTGAATCTTCGGCATTACGCTTCTCCAGTCTCAAGAGTCGCTCGGCGTGGCTCGTCTGGGTGTACTGAACCTGCTTGACCTCCATCTGTAGATTATACAGATCGTCGCGGGTGATGGGGAACCGAGCATCCATCCTCGCGGGTCGGCAGCAGGGCGTGGGGATCTCATCAGCGTCATGAACTATCCCCTGCGAGACGGGACGAGACGATACGGGGACGTTGACGGGAGCGGGAGCGGGAACGGCGACGGGAACGGGAACGGGAACGGGACAAGGTGGTGGAAGCAAGCCTCGACGAGCAAGCAATTAAGCAATCACGAGTCGAGACGAGCATGCAAAGTTGATGGACGACTTGAGATGAATGGCGGGTGAGCGTTGCAGGACTAGCGGCCCACCTGCGCCACACGTATGTACACGCGCGATACACATGCACGTACCCCAGCCTCGGCAGTACCTGGTGGATACGGTCTGCGCGCTGTGCCGGTCCAATGTCTGCCACAGTGCCACCAGAGCAGCGAGTGGCCAGTAACCCCACCAGACCGAACCATGTCTGGCACCACCCCGTCTCTGGCACCACCCTGTCCCCGGCACCACCCCAACCTGGCACCACCCCAACCTGGCACCACCCCGTCTCTGGCACCACCCAACCCTGGCACCACCCGTCTCGCACCACGCGCCACGCGCTTGTGCCTGTTTGGCATCACAACTGATGCCTGGCAGGCAGCACATGCAGCCACCAAACAGACGCGTGCGGTTCCAGCGCATCTTCGGGTTCGTCATTGGATCAGACCAGATGCAGCCTCGAAGCAAACAAAATCGACGTGGTCAGGACCAGTGGTCGCGCCTCGGGCGTGCATGAGGCGGCCTTCTTCGGCCATTCGCATCTCGCATCTCGGTGCCACGCAGGAGGAAGCGCGGGGCGTGATATGGCGTCGGCAAAATGTGGCATTCGTGATTTGACACGTCTCAAAGATGAGAAACTTCTTCCTGCGGTTCTATCATGCATCTCTATGGGAATCATCGCATCGCCCATCCAGCCATGGCCATCATGGCCATCACAATCCGACCGGATTCAGAACCTTCCAGTCAGGGTACAGGTATCCGGTGCAGTCTTGCTCAGACAAGCCGCGCCACTCCTCCCCAATATGGCCCTCAATCTGATCGTACAGGAGCCGGTACGCGTCCCGGCTCAAGTGAAGACCGTCCGGTAGAAGACTGTCCAGACCCCCCTGCTTTCCGTTTTCGGGAGAACCCAGCCATGGGCCTTCAGGTTTATAGTCCTGTGCCGTCATGGCTATGGCCTTGTCCATCACGGCCTTCCACAGATCAATCAACACAACGCCGGGGTTCTCGCGCGCCACCTCGCGGGCTTTCTCCGAGTAAGCAGCACTGGTGGCGGATTTCCTGAGCGCCGACGCATGTCCTTCTGCCACGTTGAGCTTGGCCAGCTTAATCTCGTCCACGGGTGGAGGAACGACCAGTAATACCTTGGCATTGTGTTGCTTGATATGTGGGTGCGTGATGATTTTGGTCAGGTTCTCCTTGTAGCGCTCGATGGGAACGTGCTGAGAAGAGGTTGGTAGTGGAAGCACGGCATCATTGGCCCCAAACAAGACCACCTGTGGATCAACAAGTGTTACTTGGGCATGTTTTACAGACGAGACCGCGACGATTTTGGTTGTTTTTTTTTTGTACTTGGCAGTCATACAAGATATTTCAGCTTGGGACCCGACGGGGTCGGCTCCGGGAAGATGTCAGTGAGGTATTTGATCGCATTGGCGGTGTTCCAGCCGGAAAAGCCGCGGTTGACTACGTCAAGACGTCGAATGAAGCCTGGACAATCTTTTGTTAGAGGGGTGACATGGACCATGGAGCGTTTGGGAAGGGATGAGAATTGCTGCAAAGGGAGGATTTTACGAGACTGAAGAGCTGCCTGAAAGGAAAAGGCGTCTTGCACATCGACACTCTGCTGCATCAAAGAGTCGCCAAATAGAACGAGCTGGGGATAAGGAGCCTGGTATCAAGGGTATCGAGTCAATGTTGCACATAGGAACCCTGCACATCCATGCTGATTGATCACGTCTTTGCTTGACTTACGGCCATGGTGTCTATAGCTCGAACGGTAGCGTCAAGACCGGGCGGTTTGGCTTCTCCGATGGAAGATGGAAGATGGAAGATGGAGGATGGTGGATGGTGGATGGTGGATGGTGGATGGTTGTTCGTCCAATCTTGCGGTCTTTTGTCTCCCACGACGGTCGGAGCACACAACAAAGAACCTCGGGCGGGGAAGTCGCCATCGCCATGGCTTAGCTCACATCATGTCGACAACCCCAATTAATCAATGGCGTAGCGTCGTATGGTCCGTCTACAAGCGGTGGGCAGGTGTCCTGTGGTGGTGGTTGGTTCGTCACTGGTGCTGTCTGGAGGAGCATTGCTAGACGTGCGACCATAAAATTCTAGCCGTGCGACTGCTCCACTTTTCCCCTACGCGGACCCCTCGCAACGCAGAGGCAACGCAGCCAGCGGGAATTCAATTACGTTGGCAGAGCCCTTGGCAGCTGGAATAATTAGTCGGCCCGGGTTAAAGTGTGCACATTTAAAGAAAACGCCAGAAAACGCATTTTTGAACGTGGCCTCGGCCGCTGCAGTCAATATTTTTTATGTCTTAATATGCCTTAATTGATTACCTTTAGGTTTTTGGGGGTTCTACGCGCTGTGGTGTGTAATAGCGGGGGGGTGCTGGGAAAAAAACGCCTGGCCCGAAACCGACTAGTAAGGTGGGGAAGTCGCACGTCTAGCAATGCTCCTGTCTGGAGTCTAGTCTAGTCGTCTGGTCTGCATTCTGCATCCAGATTCGCACCCCCCCCCCTATCGATAAGCCCAGAACCACTTTCTGGTTTTTTTTTTTTTTTTTTTTTTTTTTTTTTTTTTTTTTTTTTTTTCCTTCCTCCAACCCTCCCGCTCGAACTTGACCTCATCTCGTCCCATCTCATCGCATCTCAGGCAATTTTTTTTTGGCCGTCATGTTCGGGTGCTTCAAAATCCAGTGCTCGAAACTCGTCTTCCCTTGAACCGCCGCATGACTGGCTTTCCGCGTCACCATCTAAAGACGCCATTCTTGAGCTCAGCTTCCAGACGGGATAGTCTTCAAGCTTTGTAGCCATGGCCACCTCTCTTGCCGCGCAGTTGGCGCAAATCGCCGCCAATTCCAAGGCAACTCTCGACGTCAAGGCGCAAAAAGCTGCCCACTCCAAGTCGTTAATCTGGGAGCCCCGAGTTGCCGCCACACAGAACTACCAGTCACTCTTCACGATTTGCTATTCCGGATTCGAGGAGTTGTGTCAACTAGACAATCGATTCGTGCGATTCCAGTCCACAATATTTAGCGAGGATAGCCTGACCCAGGATCGCACTCAACTATCTGTCGCGGACAATGAGGAATTGGATCGCCACATAGAGTCATTCCTGCGCCTGACTGGCAGTAAGCTAAGGCTCATGCCTGCAATCAAGGCCATTGAATGGCTTATTCGTCGGTTCCGGTGAGCAGCTTCCCTCACAGAATCCTCACGCCATGTGAGAGAAGGGACTTTACGCTAATGATGATTTCAGCATCCACGAAGAAAACACGGCCCTCCTTCTCATGACATTCTTGCCGTATCACACGATTCCGGCTTTCGCGACCCTTCTTTCCATTTTGCCCTCGAAGCTTCCCCACGAGTTCCGGTTTCTCGACCCTTATGTCCGATCATCAACTCCGCCGCCGAGATCAGTTCTGGTTCATGAGGCAGTCCACCATTCCCAGTTCCTCTCCTCCATCTCCGAATACACTCTTGAGTCGTGCAGAAGACAATATCAGTACCCAGCCCTGATCGTCTTCTGGGGTGGGATTATGACCGAGGCGATCAACGGCATACTCGATAGAACAAGATCTGGCCGAGCTGCGGTCCAGAGTGACAACACACAAGCTCTCCTGCACAGGATTGGACCCATTTTTGCAGAATCTCTCGTAATGAAAAAGGTTCCTAACCTGCAGATTGCATCGTACATGGCAATGGCTGTTTTTGTCTCCAAAGGAAACCTCGAGGACGTTGCAGTAACCGCCTTCATGCAGCAGACGGTTCATGGATGGACACACGAAACTGTGCGGCCCGGGCTCGTATGTCTTGCGATCTTGGCCCAGTTCAGGTCGGCGAAACAGATGAGTAGCAAAGTCACCAAAGCACTCATGAAAGTGCAGGATATTGGTCCACTCTTGGTGGATATTGGTCGGGAACGAAGGGTCGACAAGCTGGCCAACGGACTTTGCCTTGCTCTGATTGAGAGATTTGCTAAAAAAGGAGACTCCCGCGGCCTATCTACCATTATGTCTATACTAGACAGCCAGATCCTCAAGGAGAAGCAGATCACTGTCATTTTCAAGTCACTCCTTTTGAAGGCATTAAAGCTTGATGATGATAATGACCAAGACGGCGCACTACGACGCGAACTCGGTTCGGTCCTCATTTCTCTGTCCCAAACCACTGGCAAGTCCGGCGACATTATTCAATCCGTAATCCAGGACGTCGAATTCGATATTGAGGAACTCGAGATGAAATTGGATCTTTCCTTCAGAGCTAGGAAATTGCCCACGACTGAGACAAAGGGTACTGAGGAGCTGCCACCAGTGGATAAACCGCAAGATCTGAGTACGGCTATCGAGGAGCTATCGTCGAAGAAATCTGAAGGGCTCTCGAAATGTCTGCTGCCGCAGCCAAACGAGCTGTTCGAAGAATTCAGTCACCTATTCTTCTCGATCGTCTCGGAAAGTTCCCAGCAGGCGGAATGGACATCCAGGTTCATCGACATTCCCGCCTTGGGACGAAAAACGGCCCTACATGATTGCACATATTTCAGCTTCTTCATTCGAATTTGGTGTGGCCCGTATCCTGCTCTTGCCCGGATGGCCGCTCTCAACATGGCAAAGCAACGGTTGCAATCTCGTGACGAGGCGAGTGTCGATGTCCAAGCTCTGATCCCGTACGTCATTGCTGCCCTCAGCGATCCGTCAAAGCGAGTACGGCAAGCGGCGGCCAATCTTATTTCCGCCATGACTGAACTGTATTCACCACCTATCGCGGCCAAGTCGATGAAGACCTGGGGGTCCGGCTCTCTCTATGGAAAGGAGAAAGACAAGAGTACGCTCGCGCCTGACGTTGTCGCCAAGATGTTGCATCTGCAAATCCTCCCGACGGCCGAGGAGTGCGTCATGGACCCTGAGCACATTTCCTCCGTCCTCAAGTCTATTGTTGAACAAGGAAGATACCAGGTGACCCCTCCGCCGGCCCTAGACAAAAAGGATCACATGAGTCAATCTACCAGGATGGCTGTGCTTACATTCCTGGCGGCCCATGCTGAGGCAACACCATTACTGCAAGTGAAGAGCAGACTCCTGAAGTCTCTGAATGAGGTCAAGGGCGCCGGTAGTACGACCAGAACCAAAGTTCTCCTTCCACTATTGAAGTGGTGGGCCGCTCTGAGCGAGGACGAGACTACGAAACGCTGTAGCGCGGAGCAGCTGGACGCGACAGCTTTGGATTCTCGATTCGTCGACGTGACTGTGCCCAACGATATGGATGGCATCGAGGCGCTTATTGATATTGTTCAACATGCCGAGCAACGACACAAGACCAACCTCGTACGCGCCGTCTTTGGCCGACTAAAACGGATGTGGCCTTCCATGAAGGACGAGGTGAAGTTCAGCATTGCTGAGCAATGTCTGTTGATCTCTCATGGTCCCAAAAGCCCGGAAGACACAAACTCCGAGGTGTCGACCGAGGCGGCGGACCTACTTCGGATGGTCCCCCTCACAACCGAAATTCTGTCCTTCTTTTTGGCCTCAGTGCAGACTGGCACGAAGGTGATTACGGAGCCACTGCCCAACAAGAGACGGAGAACAAGCTCCTCTGACGCGAACCGGATTCTGATAACCCAAGTCACTCCGGAATTGAGTGAAGCTCTTCGTAAATTCACCTTTGTCTTGCAGCTTGTCGATAACTCTGACCCTGTGTCGCATCCGGAGCTGCTCGACGGTCTTTTCACGGCCCTTTCGGAGCTGCAACACTTTCGAACTGTTGTTGGCTCAGAGCTGGGATATCTGCAGAATCTCATCCTTCGCAGTCTCCTGGCCATGATGCCTGCTTACAAGGCGGACAAGGAGCTCAAGATTGATGGCTCAGGCGGCTATGGCGATCTGCTTGTCAACTGTATTCAAAAGTCATCAAGTCCTGTGGTCCAGAATGCTGCGCTGCTTTTGGTTGCCAACTTGGCCACGACGGCACCCAATCTTGTTTTGCACAGCGTGATGCCCATCTTTACCTTTATGGGCACGTCCGTCTTGCGACAAAGCGACGACTACTCAGCCCACGTGGTTGCCCAGACCATCAAAGAGGTCATTCCGCCCCTGATTGGGTCTCTCCGCAAAGGCAAGAACAGTCCTGTTGCTGGTGCCTCGGACATCCTCGTCAGCTTCACTACCGCATATGAACACATACCGTCCCATAGACGCCAGGGATTGTTTGTAGCGCTCGTCGAAACTCTGGGTGCTCGGGACTTTCTTTTCGCGCTCATCAGCATGTTGGTGGACCGCTACGACACAAGCGAGGCACTGCTCTCTTTCATCGTTGAGCTTCTCAACCACTTCGACGTCAAGACACAGCTCGAGACCTTTGTCAAAGTGTTGGATCTTGTGGCGGACCTCTTCTCGCCGGAGCCAAGCATATCCTTTGTGCTACTCGGCATCAGTGAAGAAGGTGACGACAAAGATGTCGAAAAGGTTGCGCTCCGACAACTCTCCGCTCTTCCCAGCTTCCTGGCCAACAAAAAACTGCGGTTGCAAATTGGCCAGCTGGTGGATCGCGAAGACATGGAGGCGGCAGAAGTTCGAGAGCTGTACTCATCTCTTCTGGAAAAGGTTCTCGTCCTCGCTGATGTTGTCAAGACCAACAAGGCTTTGCACGGACGATGTGGCTCTGCGTTGTCGAACCTGCTGAACCTGCTGTCCATCGGAGAGTTCATCAAGGCTGTGGAGAGCTTACTGGACAGACCCGATCTTGGTCTGCGCCAAAAGGTCCTTCGTGCCCTGGAGGTACGCGTTGAGACGGAGAGCAACACGGACCCTAGTTCTCGCAGTGCCCTTCTCTCCTTCTTGCCACAACTCACGGCTGCTATTCGGGAGTCCAAGGACATACGCTACAAGCACACCGCGGTCACCTGCGTGGATAAGATTGCAGAGAAGTATGGCAAGAAGGACGTGGAGGCTGTTGTGGCCGCCGGCGAGACCATTGCCGGCCCGCACTGCTTGGGACAGGAGGACCAGCGCCTGCGCGTTATGGCCTTGTTGTGCTTGACATCATTGGTTGATGTGCTTCAGGACGCCGTGGTCCCGATCCTGCCAGTGGCTATTCCGCAGGCCATTACGTATCTGGAAGTGCGCTTGGAGGGCGACGAGGTGGACGAGGAGTTGCATTCGGCCTGCTACGGTTTCATCAGCTCCCTGGCGGAGCATCTCCCTTACATGCTGCCGCCGTACCTGGACAAGATACTGTGCATTTCCTACCAATCGGCCGAGTCTGGCCTGGACCGAGATGCGGATGAGAGCAGAACAGGCTGTCTGGAAATCTTGGCGAAGAAAACCGATGCCAAGGAGTTCTTTGCCGGTCTGGATCGCAACTGGGATAAGGCTGTGGAGGCAGGTTTTACGGTGAGTGTCAAGACAAAGCAGAAGCGTTTTTTTCCCCGGCTCAGCGTGCATGTGGCTAACCCGTGTGATTTTGGCAGGCCGTCGCCGAGTTCCTTTCGGTGCTGGCCACTGCCATTGACAAGCACAACAAGTCGAGAATCTCGAAGAACACCTCGGCGCTGTACAGCATTCTGATGAAAGCGTTTGACCTACGGCGAATTGTTCTCTCCAGGGAAGACAAGAGCGAAGCGATTCTCGGACAGGTAGCTGGGATTGAGACGAAGCTCAACGAAACAGCCCTCAAGATGATTTACAAGCTCAATGACGCAGCGTTCCGACCGCTCTTCGTCCAGATGGTCGAATGGGCTAGCTCCGGGTTGGGCAAGAAGGACAAGAGTGGGCGAAACATGCGACAGTACAGCGTGTATGGATTCCTCCACACCTTCTTTGGGAACCTCAAGTCGATTGTCACCAGCTATGCTACATATATGCTGGACGATGCTGCCAAGATCCTCGGCGACCTGAACCCCAAGCTGGCTGACGACCGCCAACTATGGAGTCGCGTGCTGCAAGTCCTGGCCACCTGCTTCGCACACGACCAAGACGACTTCTGGCAGGCCCCGGCGCACTTTGGCGCGATAGCCCCGGTCCTGCTGGACCAATTCCTGCACGCGAGCGCCACGGACGTGTCGGAAGACTTGATTCCTGCCGTCGTCAAACTAGCGGCGGCTGCCGACTCGCAAGCACACCAAAAGGAGATGAATGCGACGCTGTTGCGCCACCTCAAGTCGGAGCAGACGCCGGTGCGACTGGCTGCGGTCAAGTGCGAGCAGGAACTGACGGATGCCCTGGGAGAGGAGTGGCTGTCCATGCTGCACGAGATGCTGCCTCGCATCAGTGAGCTGCAAGAGGACGACGACGAGGTGGTGGAGAGGGAGACGCACCGATGGATCGTCAAGATTGAAGGTGTGCTGGGCGAGAGCCTGGACGCCATGTTGCAATGATGCAGATGTATACATACATTGTCCATGCAGGTGTAGGCGGGTTGAGAAGGAGGGCTGCATGTGTATTGTAGAGTAGACGGATGAACCGGTCTGGGGGTTTCACAGCTCAAGTACCGAAGTAGCTCCAAGTACTTGGTGTCCACTGGCGCATCTACAAGACATGTATATACCGGCCATGGGATTTGGCGCAGGACACCGTATTCTCCGGACATGGGCCATTCATCCACAGAGTGCGTCTTGTCCATCCATCTCGCTCACCCAACCCACGGCATGAAATGCAGCATGCGCATAGACGTGGGCACTCAAGACGAGCATCGTTCCCACAGCCAAGTCCGATGCCACACCCAACGGACCCAACATGATTCCACGGCAAATTCGCCTGCCTCCCGACGCACAAGCCGCGCTGACGGATGGAATCCAGGGCGGCTTTCCCATGTTTCTTTACTTCTGCTGCGTCCGTCCACCCCGCGAGCCAAGTAATGAGTTTGGTGCCAATGCATCGTGGTCGAGGGGAGATGGGGGACCCCTTCACGCTGTTGCCGGAAACCCTCCCTCCCATTTCCTCTCCTCGTCTCGTTTTCTCGGGCATGTTGGTGAAGTCTCCAGTGGATGATGCGTCCGTTGCCACGCGCTCGGCCTCCGACTCGGCGTAGACATTTGTTCCCGGGGCTCCCGTGTCGGTGTGCCATGTCATGTCCTGGGCTTTCGCAGCCCTCGCGCGTTCTCCCTTTCATCGCAAAAATTCCTCTCCTTGTTGGGCAAGATGGAGGTTTGCGGCCGTCCAGACTAGGTGGCAAGGTTATCCCTCGAACACGGCAAACTTTGGTTCGTCAGCACGCCCGACTGGCTTCGTTCCACGTCGAGGCGACCGATTTGTTGCCGAACGGGGGGGGGGGGGGGGGGGG
>SRPY01000935.1:0-11765 GCA_018360145.1 Claviceps africana | reverse complement strand
AGCGGCGTCCTCGCTCCGTTTTCGCGCTCCGCCGCCGGGTAGGGGAACTGCCCGCTGTCGCTCGGCGGTTCGAACGGCGAGAACGGGCTCGGCGGCGCGACGGACCCGGCGTACGACGGCTCCCGCGTCCGGAAGCTCGTCTGGAAGACGGCGCGCCGCGACGACGACGGTGCCAGCGACGGCGACAGGACGTCGGCCGAACCGTTGTCGGTGATGCTGCCCGGCGTGTGGCACCTCCGCGGCTTGCCTGGTCCCGAGACGCCCAGCCCCAGCAGGTCGGAGCTGCACGTCCGAGAAATGGACAAAAGCGGCGATCCTGGCCGGCTCTGCTGACCCCTGTTTGTTGTCGCCCCTGCCACTTCATCCACCCACTGGCGTCGCTGCGCCTCGACGGAATCTGCCTCTCCCTCGTCTGCTTCCCCGGCTCCGTTGCCGTCCTCGTCCCCGTCCGTCTTGTCGTCCCTTTTCCCGTCCACGATTCCCTGTCTCAGCTTGTCGGCTTCTTCTCGGGCCTCGGCCAAGGACGCCTGACAGGCCTCGTACGACGCCCGCAGCTTCGCCATCTCGTCCCGGCAGAGGTCCAGTTCTTGACGGGCAGAAAGGAGAGCTGGCTGGACGTCGTGAAGTTCCTCCTCGAGTTGTCTGAGCCGGACGGCCTGGAAATCAGCTTCGGTTAGTACCTCTTCTCTTTTGAAAACAACCGAGAGCGGATTTTCCATGATGCAAACATCATCATCATCGTCATCAACAACAACACCCTCGGAAGACTCACCGCATCCCTCGCCTTCCTCCTCATCTCCGATTCCCGCCGCTGCGCCTCGTCCCTCTCCTTCTCGGAGCCGCCCATCTTGGCGAGCAGAGACGCCTCGATCCCCTGCCAGTTCTCCCTCGCCGCGGCGTACTGGGACTGCAGCGTCTCCAACTGCCGGAACATCTTGACCTGTGCTTCGCCGCCGCTCCCCGACGAGGCTTCCTCGGCCGCCACCCGCATGGCCTCCAGCTTGCCTTCAACGGCCAGCAGTTCGGCCTTCAGTTCGTTCTCCGTCTTGCGCGCTCGCTCGTGGGCGCGCTCGAGCTTCTCGCGCCATTCGGTTTCGTCCTGGCGGGCCTGCTGTCGGGCTTGCTCGGCCGCGGCCTCCCTTTCCGCGGCCAGGCTCGAGTTGGATTCCTCCAGCACCTTTTGTTTCTGGCGCTCCGCGGCCAGGGCCTTGTTCATGGCGTCCCGGTGACAGGCCTCGGCCTGCTCAAGCTTCTTCTTCCATTCCTGGTCCAGCCGCCGGTGGGCATCGTCCTTCCTCGAGTTTTCTCTCTTCAGCGAGTCGACTTCCTTCCGCAGCGCGGCCGTCGCTCGGCTCGTCTCCTCGGACCCGTCCAGGCGCACACGCAGCGCCTCGGCATCGGAAACGGCCTTGTCTCGTTGTGTCTTGAGATCCGCGAGCTGCTTCTCGTTTTCGCCCACGAGGGCGCGGAGCTTCTTGGTCGCGGCTCGTAATTTGTGCTCATTGGACGATAGTTTCTGTCCTTCCTCCATGAGCAGAGCAATCTTTTCATCCCTTTCGGCGAGTTTTTGTTCGAGGCTGCCCGGTGGTGCCGACGACGCCGCCTTTTTCGCGGTTTCCGTGGCCGCCCTCGAAAAATACTGAACCTTGGACTCGAGAGAGTCTATGCGCTCTACATAGTCTCGAATCTCCTCCTGCTGCCTATCCCTCAGCTCCTGCAATTCTTTTATCAGCTCTGATTGTTGCTGCTGCTGCTGCTGCTGCTGCTGCTGCTGCTGCTGCTGCTGCTCTGGCTGTTCTTGTTGTTGATTGTCGGATTTCGTCGACGCCGACGAGTTCTGCTCCGGCAGGACCCCTACAGCCTCGTCCGAGGCCTGCGAGGTTTCAGCCTCCCCGTTGACTTGGGCAAGGGTCGTCGCGGCATCCTGTCCGACCACCAGTTGCCGCGCCGCCGCACCGCCCGCCTCGATGACCCCAGCCCGCACGACGTCGGGCGATTGCGGACGGGAGCCCACGCCACTAGTCTCGGCGGCCGCATCGGCCGGCTTGTCCGCCAAGGCGCCCTGGGTGTCCGGGCCGGATTTTTCCTGCTCAGTAGAGGAGGAGGACCGGCGCGCCTGGTCGAGCGAGCTCCTCGGCGAGGAAGCCCCCCTGTTCGGGTTGACGGCACCGCCAGAGGCCTTCCCCGCCATGGCCTGGGCCAGCCGTGCCTGAAGGCGGTCATTGACACGGCTCCGAGAGGAGGAGCGCGAGTCGGTGACGCCGACCCTGACGGCCGCCGACGGCTTCGTCAGCGTGCTCGTGCTCGTGCTCGTGCTCGTGTTTGTGTTCGTGTCCGGGTTCGGGTTCGAGCTCGAGCTCGTGGTCGTGGGGGCAGGCGCCGCTTTCTGCGCATCCGACTCGTCCGCGTCAGCCAGCATGGTATCCAGCCTCGACTCCACGCCGGCGACGGCCTGGGAAAGAAACGAGCCCCATATTGACTGCTTTCCCGGAGCAGCCATGGCAAGGGCTCTGCTCTGCTCTGCTGTGCGGCGGCGAGCGGGCAGCTAGGACGGACGCGGGACTCGGGCTGGCAAAGGGGAGGGTCGGTCTAGAGGCGGACACGTCGCGGGCGGGACCGGATGTCGTTGCAGGGCATCGTCGCGCGCAGTGCGCTTCGCAATTACGGATGGGAAGTGAAGGGGAGGGGGGGAGGTGGGTGGTGGATGAGTCTGTAGATGTGGATGTGGATGTGGATGGAAGCTGGCGCGGCGAGGCGACTGCGGGACACGCTGGTCAATCCGACGAGTCCGACGCAATCAGCCGGTCACGGCCACAGCACGGCCACAGCACGGCCACAGCAGGCCACAAAGACGCGACTGCCATTTGCGCAGAACCGTCATCACATGACATTAACCTATTCGACTTGCACAAGACAACAACCCTTGTTTAATGTTACAACAGTATAATGGCTAGGGTTTGACGATCAACGATATTTCCACAACAACACCCCCTAAGATCAGAGTACTTTTGTTCAATACAAATTAAATTATATAGAGCATGAAGGTCACTCCGAGTCAGGTGGCGTGAGTGGGTCGTGAGTAATTCCCGAAACATTTGACACCAAAACTGTATGGCAAAATGTTTGGGATTACTTGGACTTGCACTCCCCTGGCCCATCGAAACAGCCCGAGCAACATCTATACACCATGAAAACGGCCAGTTGGGTATCATAAACTCCATCCACTCCATCAAAGCCACGACATGCCACGCATGGGCCGTGACCCGGTTTTACACGTCCTGGCGGACAGACGACCACAGACCGCATGCAACGTAATGTATCACAAATCAATGATTGACAAGGGAACCAACATGTCCAAATCACGTGCTTGCTCGCTCAGAAATACACTCTCCGATAAAAGACAACAACATCAAAAAAAAAAAAAATCATCCTCGAAGTATCCTCCACCAGCTTGATCGGGGAGTCGCGTCCACTAGAATCGAGTTCCTTCTGCTCTGTTGCCGCTCGTCGCTGCCTTCCGAGACAGGCACACGTCTGTCTCGTTCGCGGTCGTCTCGTCTGGCACGTCGCCGGCGCTGGTCGTCCATCTCGTCTGCCGGCGCTTCGCCCTGCTGAGCCCGACGTCGAGCCCGACGAGCCTCGCGTCGTGCCCGCTCCTCCTCCGTCGGGCCGCCGTCGTCGGGCGGGGGTGGAGCGTCGGAATGGTCCTTTACCCAGGATGATGTCCCCGAATGTGGCCACGATGTGGCCTTCCCGTCATCCCGCCTGCGTTCCTTGCTAGGATAGGCCTCTTCATCCCCCAGCTCCTCCGTCCGTCGTCGACTGCTCTTGCGCTTGTGGCCATGCGCGTCCTCGGCGGCTGCACGGGCTGCGCGGCGCTCTTCACGTCGACGTCGGCGTTCCGCGTCATCTTCCGCCGCCGGCTCCGCTTGGGCCGATCTGCGACGTTCCGGCTTGGACGTCCTGCGCGCTTCGTCGGCGAGAGCGACCGCCTCCTTTTCCTTGCGCATACGACGTCGCTCGGCTCTTCTTGCCTCTCGCTCCTCGGCAATGCGTCGCTCTTCTTCTTCACGCTGCCGGGCTGCGCGACGCTCGGCTCTCCTGGCCTCTTTTTCTTCTGCCCTCCTTGCCTCGGCGTCCTCTTCGTGCTTTCGGCGCCTCTCGCGATTCTCACGATTCTCGCGATGGGACCCGCTGCTGGTCTTCTCATTCGGATCCCGCTCGCTGCGCCGCGACTTGCGGGCCGATGTGCGAGCGCGGGTGTCGCGGTCTGCCTCGTCGACCATGTGCATGTCCACCTCGGCCAAGGGATCTGGTCTGGCCGACTTGGGAGTCATCAATCCGCTGAACAGGCCGGAAAGGCCCGTCTTCTTGGAGCTTGAGGCCCCGCGTCCGAGTGGTGTGTCCGTCGGAACGTTGGCATCAACCATGACGGCATCTTCGCCTGCTATGGGTTTTCGGGATCGCCGTTTTTCACGTTTTTCCCAATCGGCCGCGGTGGCGTCGACGTCCAGAGCCCCCCTCATGTAGACTTCATCTTCGTATCCGGAGGCTCTCCGCGATTTCCTCTTGTCCCCAGACTTGCCGACGCCGAAAAGCTTGGCAGCTTTGGACGACATTGCGAGCATGTCCTCGGGAGGTGGTGAGGCCAAACCATGCACATCAAGCGAACGCCGCCGAGAGGATGATCTGCCCGTGGCCGCCGCCCCGCCCCGTCTCTCCCTTTCACGCGTGGATATGGACCTAGAGATGGGCGGTGTACTGGCAAACATGCTTGCCATGCGAGACCGGCTCGCACTTTTCTCCGTCTTCTGTGAGCGATCCGCCTTTTCGGAGCCCGAGTCTTTGGAGGAAGTCTTTTCTGATGAGCGTTTCGACGGCTTATCAGGTTTGGACCTGGACGAGGTCGGAGCTTTCCTGCCCTCTTTCCTGCCCTCTTTCTTGTCCTCTTTCTTGTCCTCTTTCCTGCCCTCTTTCCTTTCCTCTTTCCTTTCCTCCTTCTGGCTCGTAGGTGCGGCACTCCCCCTCGCCCACGAAGATCCGTCCCCGTCAATCTTCGGCCGAGCTCTCCTCGATGTTCTTGGCTCCGGCGGAGGAGTCAAAAGGCTGTCCGGCACGGGAGCCGAAGGAGGGGGAGGGGGAGGAGGAGGGGGTACAGGAGCTGCTGCTGCATCATCCTTCATCTTGCTCCTTTTGCTCTTCTTTGGTTTATCCTTGGGTGTCGTGTCAACGATTTCGACAATGTCGTCTTCATCGTCGTCAGCTGGAAAACTTCCAGGTAGCTCCGAGACTTTGTGGTTCTCCTTGGGAGGCAAACTCTGATGCTCCGCCTCCCCAGCTTCGCGAGACTTCTTCTTGGAACTGGATTTGGAGCTCCTCTTCTCTTCTTTCGGAGGTGTCGGAGCAGCAGGTGGTGGGGGTGAGGAAGGAGTAAGAATGGCATCGGCCACGGGCTCCTCGGAAGTAACTTCAAAGGTCTTCAGCTTGTCCGCAATCTTCGACCCGACAGCTTTGCGAGACATTGCCCCTTTCGTCGAAACACCCTCGGTGGCCTTGTCACTAGCCAGAAGACCATCATCTTGAATTGGTGTTCGCGTTAGCGAGTATGTGCCTTGGGCTCATTCCAAGAGACAGGAGGAGTTGGGGGGGGACGCTGCACAAAACGTCACAATAAGACGGGCGCGCAACATACCTTTTTTGGAGTTTTTAGACGCGTGGCCATTACTATGCCAGAAGGTGAACGCCTCCTTTGTTGATTTGTCTTGGACTGAGAGGAGCTCTTCGACTTGTTCTGGCTTCAATTCTGGTTCCGCTTCCGCTTCCGCTTCCGGTTCTGGTTCTGGTTCCGGTGCCGGTGCTGAGTCCTTGGATAGTTTCTTTTCCTTCTTTTTTTTGTCCTTTTCCTTTTCCTTTTCCTTTTCCTTTTCCTTTTCCTTTTCCTTTTCCTTTTCCTTTTCCTTTTCCTTTTTAGAGCTTTTCTTGGACGACTTCTTGGCAGCTTCGGCCGCCTCTTCTGCTTTACGAGCGGCCTGTTCCTCAGCTTCTCGGGCGGCCTCTTCGGCTTCTCGGGCGGCCTGTTCTTCGGCTTCTCGGGCGGCCTGTTCTTCGGCTTCTCGGGCGGCCTGTTCCTCAGCTTCTCGGGCGGCCTGTTCCTCAGCTTCTCGGGCGGCCTGTTCTTCGGCCTCACGAGCTGCCATCTCAGCAACGTGCGAAGCTTCTTTTCCCGCTCGCTCACCTACCGTTGCCTTCAAAAGATCATATTGAGCCATATCCCTTTTGGACAACTTACCACCCCTTTTATTCTTCTTCTCCTCCAGCGCAGCAAGCTGCTTTTTATCCCTTGCAAAGGCATCTTCTTCTTCCGTGGCGCGCACCTTCGCTTCCTTTTCCAAGCGCGCCTTCTCTTCCTCCTCCAAGCGCGCCTTTTCTTCCTCCTCCAAGCGCGCCTTCTCTTCTGCTTCTCGTGCGGCCTGCTCTTCAGCCTCTCGCTCAGCTGCTTCCTTGGCCTCTTGTTCGAGTCGTTCCTTCACGGCCTTTTCTGCCTGCTCGGCCTTTTCTGCCTTCTTTCTCTCCTTTTCGAGCTTTTTGAGATCCCTTTCACTCAGCTTTGGTTCCTTGTCTTTCTTCGACTTTTCCTTTTCCTTGTCGACTTCTTTATCTTTAGACTTGGACTTGGATTTGGACGGAGTAATCTCCTCCCATACATTGGGCTCGGGTTGTCCTATTTCATGGCAAGGTTCAGCAAAGTCCATAGAGGGGGGAGTGGGCGCGGGAGGAGGTGGATCAGGCAAGGATTCCATTAGCAGTTCTGTTGTCGATTTGCTCGGCGACGCCTGAGCGTCATCAATGACCTCGCTGCCTTTGGACTCCTCTACGGCATCCGGTTGGACGGTCTCACCAGCTGCGTCTTCATTATGTCCTCGGTCATCCAATTCAATCAAGTCATCTGTCCCCTCCTTCTTATTTTTGTCCTTGCTTGTGACAAGCTCGGGAAGTACAGCTTCTTTCCCATCTTTGGCCGCAGCCTTCTCCTTGGCCTTCCTCTTGTCTTTTTTGGACAAAGTGGCGCTCCAGTCGTCGTCTAATTTCTTCTCCGACTCGGCTTCGGCAGGAGGATCTGGTGCGGGTTCAGGGGTTTGTTCAGGAACAGGCTCGGGGTCATGCTGCTTGATTTCCTCCGCCAATGCCTTTTTCTTCTTGTTCCTGTCCTTCTTTGAGGTGACAGGGGTTCCCCAGATATCGATAGTCTCTCCTTTTTTATCGTTGGCCGGGTCTTCCTTTGGTGGTTCGGGTTCGGGTGCGGGTTCGGGATCGGCTCCAAGTGGAGGAGAAGGTGCAGGGGGAGGGGAAGGTGCAGGAGGAGGGGGAGATTCCTGCTCATTCGCTCTTTTCCTCCTTTTTTTTTCATTTTTACTTAAATATTTGGTAGCGTCGTCTTCATTTTGCACTGGCTGGGGCTGAGATTCGGGCTCGGGCTCTGGTTCTGGCGCCGTCTCGGGCTCGGGTTCGGCCTCAGGTTCGATGTTCTTGCTCTTGTTCTTGTTCTCTTTCGAGCGTTTTTTGCCTGTGCCCCACACTCCGCTGTCCCAGATGTCACCGGCATCATCGTTCTTGGTGGGCTCGGAATTCTTCTTCTTGTCCTGTTCGGTGACAGGAGTCATCCAGTCGTCTTCTATGGGAGCCGACGTTGCGGGCTCGGGCCCCGGTTCCGCAACACCCTTATTACCTTTCTTCTTGGAACTATGGCCCCAAACCCAGTCATTGGTATTGATATGGGCTTTGTCGTTGGCGTTCGTCTTCTTCCTCTCCTTGTTTCCCGAGGCAAAACCCCAAGGATCGTCTTTGGCTTCGCTCGAGAGCGGCTCAGTTGCCTTGTCGTCACTCCCAACCGGCTCGCCAAATGAGAAGCTGGAGGTGATTGTTTTTTTGGTTTTTGAACCCTTGGCTTTCCAGGGATTCGACTCGATCTCGTCCTTCTTTCCATCGCTGCCAGCCTCGGCTTTGCCGCCGGCTCCGCCCCAAGCGACACCTGTATCCCATGTTGTGCCCCATTCAGTAAAGTTGGCTTTGGTGTCGGTGGAGTCGAAGTTGATGTCCAACTTGTCTCCGCCATCGTCTCCAAGCTTGATTTCTTGAAAAGCATCTTCGGCGGAGTTCGTTGTCGGGAGTGCTGGGGCGGCTTCAGGTTCCGGATCGGCACCCTTCTTGCCCCTTTTCTTCTTGGACGTGGCTGTCACGAAATCATCCAGGAAATCGGCTTCTTTCACGTCACCTCCTTCATTCTTGTCCTTGTCTTTGTCCCCGTTGCCAGCTTCGTCACCATCACCACCTGCACCTGCATCTGCACCTGCACCGTCACCATCGCCGCCAGTTCCTGAGTCGCCCCCGGAGCCCTGTTCTCCGTCTTCGCCCTTGTTGTTGTCCGGTTCGCCATCGTTATTGTCTCCGCCGGTATTGCCTTGAGGAGTCTTGGCTGCGCCGCGACCGCCGCCGCCGCCAGCACCACCACCCTTGTTCTTCTTCTTAGGCTTAGCGGCAACGAAACCGTCTTGGGAATGCCAGTCAACTTCGAATCCAGAGGAGGGATCCGAGACCAGGTCATCTTCCGATCTTGTTGGCTTTTTTCTGTTTTCTGGTACGCTGTCTAAAACGGGCTGGCATGCGGAAGACGGTAGCCGTCGTGAAGCGAAGGCACATGTTTCGTTCGGTTCTTGGACGTCATCGGACAATTGCAGAGGCGCATCATGGCCGGGCAGTCTATCGGATTTCCTGGACCAATATTGGGGAACCACAAGACGCTGTCCAAAGTCTGACTGTGAGGCCGACAGGGTTTTATCGGTCTGAACCGTGGCAGATGGGGGTCAGCGCTTTTTTCATTGAAAAGGGTCGGGCCAATCGAGTCGACAATCAAGTGAGGCAAAGCAAACGTACTTGTGATGGGCATTTCCTGCAAGCCCATGCGAGTGAAATACGACGCAATTGGATCCGCAGCGACCTCTCGTCCCAACCATTCGGCGAGGGTTGGACTGGAGAGAAGGCTCGGAGGCGGGCTGCCCAATTTTCTGTCAAAGTGGAAACTGCGGCCGCAGCCATTGTGCAAGTCGAAGCCTTGTGTTGAACAGATCAATGTCAGAATCATGGAAGCAGCGATTCGGATCGGTGCCGAGACTTGCGGGTGGACATGTGCAGGTGAACGGTGCAGCGTCGCGAGATGGGACGGCTCCAAATCCGAGGAAACGAGCAAGGGCACCTTGACGTGAAGGTTTGTAGCGTATCGAAACTCGCTGCTACACAAACAAGCACGTTACGAAAAGAGGGTGTTTGGACATGGACAATAAAAAAACCACGGAAACGGAAGACGACGCGAAGAGGCTATGATGCGACCCTTGACCCGGTGCAGGGGACCTCGGAGACGGGAGCTGGCAGGTGTTGACGAGGCAGGATTACACCAAATTGACCAGAGTCCAGGCTGCAGCCACCAAGTATAGTCACTACGGCGACCATAGGACGACGGGGTGCGAAGGGTGTGGCTGGAGGTCTAGCGAGTCTAGTCCTGGGCCGAATGTTAGCGCCGACTCGATGGTGAGAAAGCCGACCTTTGGGTGGTGATGTGGTGAATGCCGGCTCCGAAGCAGGACGACGACGGGACAACGGACAACGGGCCGTGGTGTTGAGGAGACGGACAAGACCCGGAAGGCAAGACGGGAGCATGAAGCGTCGCTCAACAACCACCACCACCACCACAACAACAACAACAACAACAACAACAACAACAAGTCAGAGTATGTGCTGCTGTCCGACGCGGCGCCGACGAGAGCTCATTCGTGGGGTCGATGGGATTGGATTCGCGGGTCGCTGAATTGCCGTTGTGAGCGTGTTGAGCACAATACAATCCAGCTTCCCACACGAAGCGACGGAGGAGAAGGGATTCGAAAAGGAATTCGAAAAAGGGTGGGAGAGAAAAGAAATGCTAGAGGGGAAAGAAGAGGAAAATGTGCTTGCTTCATGCGAGGACGAGGGAAGGAAGGAACCAGCCAGCCTCGGGACTTTGTCGCACGCACCGCATGCACCTGCACCTGCACCTGCACCTGCACCGGCAGCGGCACCGCATGCACTGCACTGCACCCACACAACGAAGGACGCTTGGCGGGAGCGGTGATGTGGGCAGTGAGTCAATGGGGACGTGGAAGACGTATGGAACGAAAAAGAAACCACTACGGGAAGGGCATTCCCGAGGGATGTGCCCGGCATCTGGCATCTGGCATCTATCTGGCAGCGCGTGCAGTGTGCAGTGCAGTGTGCAGTGCAGTGCAGTGCAGTGCAGGGCAGGGCAGGGCGCTGCTGAACGACGGATGAGTGATGGATGATGGATTGATGCATTGTTGGACCAGACTGGACCACTCCAGACCAGACAGTACCTGCGCCTGCACTGCACTGTATGTATGTACTTCACCGCACTGCGCTGCGCTGCACCTGCACACCTGCACACCGGCACACGTTGTCGGATGTCACCCTTTCTCGGCATGCGGAGGCCACCGCGCCCGCGCCGGGCGTTGCAGACAGACAGCCAAGCCAACATGGCTATGACTGGCTGAGCGCATCCACCAAGGCTGGCGGCTGGCGGCTGGCGGCTGGCGGCTGGCGGCTGGCACCAGGCCGGACTGACCAGGCCCGCCCAGCCATTCGACGCCCATTCCAACGCGACATCCAATCTCGTTCCCACCCGCCCGCACCCACCACATCCCGCCATCCACCGTCGCGCCTCCGTCACCAGCCCCCCATCCAAGACGTCGAAAATTCCCCATCAACCTCATCCCATCAACCTCAACCCATCAACATCATACCATC
The DNA here is from genome assembly GCA_018360145.1 of Claviceps africana. Classification (NCBI taxonomy): domain Eukaryota; kingdom Fungi; phylum Ascomycota; class Sordariomycetes; order Hypocreales; family Clavicipitaceae; genus Claviceps; species Claviceps africana. Next base: position 917 of record SRPY01000935.1, on the reverse strand, counting down.
AACATCATCCCGTCAACATCACCCCATCAATCACACAACCCACCACAAACATGTCCCAGACACACACACACACACACACACACACACACACAAAACCCGCCCCTCCCCCCCCCCCCTTCCCCCCCCCCCCAGCGCCCACCCCGCCCGGCACGACCCGTCGAGCTCCCACGCCAACACTTCCTGCTTCGCTTCGCAAACACGTCCACTCTGCACGCCACGCCCATCCTCTCCCCCTTCTCCGTTATCCAGATTTCATGGCCCTCTGCAAACGAATATCCAACAACATGCCGGGGGGAAAAAATCCGCCCCCCCTTTCATTTCTCCCCAATGCACATCCGCGAACTCCTTGTTTCCCACCCGTTCCACGTTCCCGCCGACGTGCCAGTCCAACCCTGCGCGTGCATGCATGAGACGTGCGCACGGGCACTTGCAGGTCCGGATTTTTTTTTGGGAGCTATTATCAGGCACCCATGATTTGATAACTCGGCACCCTAAGTGCTGCAAAAGGCCAGGCCCCACAAGATAAAAAATAAAGTATATAAATACATAGAAATTCCTAAATAATATATAAGAAATATACTAAAATAGAAATTAAATATTATATATAGTAAACTATGTAAGAAAGCTTTTTATAATTTTATATCTATTTATTGACTTTATATATAGAAATATATATAGTTTTTAAAATCTAAATAATTATTATTAAATTTAAAAAAAATCTATTTTTATTCTTTCAAAGTCTCTATAAATATATTATAATATTCTTTTATTTTTAAAAGTATATTTATATTTATAAATATTTTCTTACATTTTCTATAGATAAATATAGGTTCCTGTGGGGTGCCGAGTTATCAAATCATGGGTGCCATTTAATAGCTCCCTTTTTTTTTTAGTTTTTTTTTTTTTTTTTTGCCCCC
>SRPY01000934.1:0-11784 GCA_018360145.1 Claviceps africana | reverse complement strand
GGGGTTGCTCCCGCGGAATGCCACGGTCTGATACGATCCAAGACATTTTGCACGTCCGGGTCTTTTGAGTCACTCTGTTTGTCTTGCAATGCGTATGGATTCGACTCCACATAGTAACAACGCCTTGCGCGGTCCCGGAATCGATCGAGATTTCGGCACAAAGTGTAGATGCCCCATGCCACTGAAGATGACCGATCAAAGACACCAGTGCCATGATCGTTTCTATTCTTTGCACAAACTCATACACCATCCAAGGGGACAAAGAGAAAAATGAGAACCAGGAGGGATATACGCTACAAGTGGAGGTGAAAAGGGGGGGGGGGGGGGGGGGGGATGGCGTATATACACAATCAAGGTAGAGATTTACACCCTTTCAAGTAACGACACCTTCCTGCCAGAGACACAGTCCTCGAAATCTGGGCCTCGGTCAGCCCATCCAGCCATGAACTTGTGTAAAAGATGCCGCCCCTGATTTTTCAAACGCGGACGGATCGAGTCGATGACGAAGCGACGCTCCGGTTTGGACAAGATGTCTGGTATCGGCAGTTCGATGGCCAGTCATTTCTACTGATCGCCGCGGAAGATGCAAACATTGGTCATCCTGACTACTCACTCCGGCACAGGAGTTTGGCATGCGCATGAATAGGGATGTTTCAAAAAAAAAAAGAAAAAAAGAAAATGGAAATGGAAATGGAAATAGAAGGAAAGAAGAAGAAGAAGATAAGAAGAAGAAGACAAGAAGAAGAAAAGAAGAAGAAGACCGAGACAGAGAAATAACGCAAGGAGAGACATGCATGGAGAGATTGATTTCTGCAATATCCCCGATTGCACCGATCGTGTCGTGGCGTCTTGTTCCTTCTTGAGAAGAGGGGAAACACGTCCTTGGCGCTTTGACGGCACATGATGTACACTGTACACCTCTTTTGCCCTCGCTGACCCCGCTGACTTCTGACCTCTCCAATCACTGACCTCTTCTCTTCAACCACTGACTCTTCTGACCTTTTTTGACCTTTTTGACCCTCTGACCTCGCTGACCCTCGCTGACTTCTAGGTCGAAAAAACAACCGGAATCCGGCCGAGCCCTATTGAAAATCTATGGGTAATAATAAAGGAAGCAATTTATCCCTTTGATGCGCATAAGGCTACATTTCGGGTACCGGCCCACATCATTATCCAATAAAAACGTCTATATAAAAGGTACCTTGTATATACACTAATTTACACTATAATTAAAGTCCTAGCAATTCTTTAAGTTATAAAGCGCTACATTGTATATCTTACAACCTATCTAGTGCATTATATTTTAAAAAGTACTAAAGAGTCACTGATTTTTGGCCCAATAAGGGGCTGAAGAAAAGCGGGGGGTACTTCGGTGTAGCCTTATGCGCATCAAAGGGATAAATCACATCCTAACCTTCGCTTTGCTCCCTGTACCGCTGTAAATAAAGAGCGATTAATTGGGCCGCTTACACAGCTTGGGATTCAATTAGGCTACTAGTTCTTGGAAATTTAATAGATATAATGCCCTATCGAGTCGAAGCTATTATAGCTACTCGTGGCTAGTATACTAAATATTATATTTTTATGCAATATTTTATTCCGAGCTTTCGTTAACCCGGAAGGCAGCCCCGGAATGAAAAATCGCGCAAAAATATAATATTTAGTATACCAGCCACTAGTAGCTATAATAGCTTCAACTAGATAGGGCATTGCATCTATCAAAAAGAATTTCCAGCCCAATTGAATTCCAGGCTGTGTAAGCGGCCTCAATCAATCGCTCTTTATCTGCGGCGGTACAGGGTCAGCGAGGTCAGAGGAGTCAGAGAGTCAAAGATGTCAAAGATGTCAAAAAAGTCAAAAAAGTGAGTGATTGAAGAGAAGAGGTCAGCGAGGTCCTGACGAAGGTCCTGACGATAAAAATGCAGCAGCAGCAGCTAGGGCCAAATGCCCTCATTCCCTTTGATGCCCTTGTGCATCGCATTTGTTATTGTTTTTTTTTTTTTTTGGTTGTATGAACGTCGGGATATTTATTACATATGCTGCCTCTTCATGCATGAATTCCATTGCTTGTTGCAGCGCCAGCCATGGCGACTCTGCAGGTCCAAGTCATGCTCAATACCACGTACTCATAAACAGTCGGTGGATCGGTTTCCATCGGATGCTCGGAATCGGAGACACAGACTCAAATCGGCAGTTGTACCAGACTTCTCTTGTCTTTTTTTTTTTTTTTTTTTTTTTTTTTTTTTTTTTTTGCCCCTTCATTCCCTTTCTGTCCCTCGCCAAGTCTTCCCACGATTGCTTCCTCAATGGATGGCTAAAAAGGAGGGGCAAGACGATGCTGCCAACAAGTCCCGAGATACCACCGCATGACCGCTCCCCCATTGGCATATCCTCACAAGCCACCTAGGTTCGATGGGAGAATAAGAAGAACGGAGAACGTGGACAGCCCCTACGCATGTCCTATGGCTACGTGGGCGATGTTGCCACGTCGCAACTCAGCGTCGGCACATCTTTGTCTTTGTTGTACTTGGTGTCCATCCCTCTTCTTTTGACAAACGATTACGCTTTAGTGGACGAGCTGGGGAAGGGCGTGCGTGTTATGCGACGGTCCACATCCCAGACGTCGTATCCTACGGCTGCGCTATATGGGAAATGCTATTCCCGTCCGGCAAGATGGATGGTCGAGACACACGAGCACTGTTTGCAGAGAAGAGGGCCAAGGTGACTATGGTCAATGATGCCGAGTACACAGTCGGCTCAGTTCGTGTATTCCAGACTCTCAGGTCTATATGCTCTCAAATCTAGGTACTCGTGTCCAGGGACTCGTTTGTCCGGGTACTCCAACACCAGCAAGTCCGCTAGTACCAGCACTTGTCGCTTTGGCCGAGGCCCTGATCGATGCACAACTTGGCGCAGGTTCTCTCGAGCTGAATCTCTCCGTTGGGCCCCACGCAATTGAACAGGGACCGCTGCTCTTCATTGTTCCAAGAGGACGGTCCGTGGCCGAGGGCCTGGTAGATTCGTGACTCGTAATTGCCTAGCATGAGACGTCTTAGTGGTGGGATTCCCGGGCCTTTTGCTCAAGCACAGGAGGTGGCCTCGTGCATACCATATGCCAAAAGGGTGTGGCCGCAGTACTTGAGGCCCGGAGTGCAGTTGCCAGCCTCTGCGAGGGGAGCAACGGCCGCCAGGGCGGCGATGACGATGGAGGCAAACTTGGGCATTGTGAATGACGGGCGGTCTGGTTAGGGCTTTGGAGTATGTTTATCGAAAGAACGGACGAGGGATGAGTGGACGGGTGAAGAGGCAGAGAATCAGATAGTCGACAGGGAGCAGGACCGGTGCCTTTTATACCCCGAAGACGATGGCTTGGCCGGGATGTAAACGAGTTGGGTGCTTGCATGTATTCCAAGAGGAAAACATGCCAGCGGCGCTTTCACACAACACGCAAGAGATGCACGAGATGACACGTGTCTGCATACGATCGTGATGCATCAAGTACAGATGTTGGGAAGGTCATATATGCACGGCATCGAGATTTGGGCGCCCCTCAAGAGCCTTCTTTTGACGAATAAATGTACATAGATGCCCGTGTCTGCGGCGGCTCCCGCCAACCAAAATGGCAACAACAACATTTGGCCCGAATTCTCCACCAGAATGTCCCAGATCTCGGCATATCCAGCAAACAGCATGTCTTGCAGGTGAACCACCAACGCCGTCCTTTCAAAGGGCTCAACTGACGTCACTTTTTGCGTCATATTTTCCAAAGTAACATGCCAGTAATCAGGCTTCGAGAAGTGGCTCAACCCGCATCTAGTGAGGCCTGCGTCTTGGTCGCTCCGAGCGGAGTCTGTGGCCTGCTGGGTTCGACTTTTGATGGCACGTTTGTCCTACGAACTCGAGATGTGTGGATAGCCATCCTGATCAGGTGCTGCCAAGCATCCACGACTGACCGTCGACCATGGCGTCCAACGAAAGCACACGGTGCGGAGCAAAAGTCCTAAAGTCCAAGCAGCGCATCCATCTCAGGGGGCTCGCGGCAACGGCGGCTGCACACCTCTTGCTAGCAAGAATTGCGATAGATTGCGTTCCATTCGTGAAAACTGCGGAGCGCCCGAGCAAACGACAGTGTCAGCCACGTTAAAAAACGGAGAGAAGGAGAGAAAGAAAGAGAAGAAGAAAAAAACGTCTGACAAAGACACATACAATACTCTTCTGCCGCAGGGGAACCACGCCGTGCTTGATCCAGAAACCCCAGCCGCCCATCATGTTGGCCAGCATCATATCCGTCGTCAGCCTGTCGCCCACCACGGCAACATGGGACGAGTCCGTCACCCCCGTTTCGGGGTGCTCCTTGAAGTAGTTCATGATCTCGGCGCCACACCCCGGCTTCTTGACGGAGTGCGAAAGCACGTGGACGCCGGTGCTCTTCTCGACCAGGGCCGCTTGCTTCAGGTTCCTGTCCCAGGTGGTGGCGCCGGATGTGTTGGAGACGATGAGCAGCTTGCGCCCCGGATAGGCTTGCTTCAAGCGGTCAAAGTGCTTCCGGTAGGGCTCGTAGACGTCGTTTGCGTCGGGATAGGCAAAGCAGTCATCCTTGTCGAGGACGACGGCCCGGATGTCTGGTTTTTCGTGGCCGGTCTTGGCGACGAGGCCCTTGTCCAGCGGGATGGGCAGGTCGTTGAACGTGGACACGGTGTGATGAGGCAGACAGAGGCTGGGTTTGAACAAGAGCCTCGTGGCGTTGAGCGAGGCGGAGAGGTTGAGGTTCATGTCGGGAGGAAGACGATCCGGAGCATAGTCGTCAAGAAGTCAAAGAGCAGCTCCTGGCCGGACGTGAAGTGACCTGACCTGGCCCTCGTGAGTCGCGCGTCGGAATTCAGACCATGATGACGGATCTCGGATCGCGGGTCGTGGCATCATGGATGGATGGATGGATGGATCAGCATTGGAGCAAGCGGCGCCCCACAAAAAGTAGCTTCGTCTGGGAGACTCCGCCACTTAAAAAAAAAAAAGAAAGAAAGAAAAGAAAAGCCCCTGGGCGGCGCGCCAACAAGACAAAAAAGACGCGTCTCGATTCCCGAGACCGAGCTTTATCGATAAGCCCCAATTGGAGCATCTCGCCCGTCTCCCACGTTCACAAACTCGCACGCCGCAGTCAACCGTGACGCTCTCGCGCAGAAGGAACCCCCGACAAGACGCAAGCAATCATGCCTCGGAGAAAGCCCGTGGCCGACGACTCACAAGAAGCCATCGTATCCGATTCGGATGCCGCCGCCTCGTCGCGGAAGCGCTCCGTCGATGCCGCCGACCTCGATGCTGCCGACCTCGATGCCACACCGACCAAACGCCCGCGCAGACGCCTCGTCGACGAGGCTCTTCTCTCGGGGGCTGTCGTCTCCCAGGCGGCATCCGCGACAGAAGACGCCGAGACAGAGGCCAATGACGAACCCATCGGCATCCCTCCCGCGGCAACAGCAACAACAACAGAAACAGAAACAGCAGCCGCCACTCCTCGTCGTCGAGGCCGTCCTCCCAAGGCCGCCGCGTCGCAAACCAGCACCCCCTCCCAAACACCCTCCAAAACACCCGCCAGGTCGATATTCGCCACGCCCGTCAAGAGGCACCAGGCCGAGTTCGCCACCCCGACGAGAAAGGCGGCGGACCGGTCCGCGCGCAAGAAGAGCGCCCGCGCCCTCATAGAGACCGTCGTCGGCCATGGTCTCGACAGCGACGCCGACGACGCCGACGACGACGTGCTGGTGCGCGAGATCTACCAGGACAGCGACGGCGAAGAGCACGACGAGGATGAGGATGCCGGCGCCGCTGCCTCGGCTGCTGCCGCTCTCGGCGGAGGCGACGCCACGCCCTCCAAGACGGGTCGAACGCGGACGGCGAGAGCCAAACGCGCCTCTTCGCCGACGCCGCCGCGCCATCTTCCCGCCCACGAACTCTACTTTGCGTACAACAAGCCCGGGCGGCCCAAGACGTCGGACAACACGCTCGGCTCGCTGGCCCTGCTCACGCACGACGAATACTTCTCCATCCTCCACGACCACGGCCACGTCGATCGCCACAGCCGAGACGTGGAGTACCTGGAGGACCTGCACGCCGACTTGTTCCCGCAATGGCTGTTTGAGCTCTCCCAGGGCTACAGCCTCTGTCTCTACGGCTTCGGCTCCAAGAGGAACCTGCTCCTCAAGTTTGCCAGCCATCTCCAACAACATGACGCCCCTGCCTCCGCCTCCGCCTCCGCCTCCGCCTCCGCCTCCATCTCTGCCTCCGCCTCCCACAACGACCCGCCACTCTCCTGCCGCAAGACCATCATCGTCAACGGCTACACTCCCACGACCACGCTCCGCGAAATCCTGTCCTGCATCGCCACCGCCCTCAGCCCCTCCCTCAAACCACCCTCCTCCTCCCCCACGGCCATGCTCGCCAGCATCCTCTCCCAGCTCTCCGCCACCACCCTCACCCTCACCATCCTCATCAACTCCATCGACGCCAGCCCCCTCCGCAAACCCAGCACGCAGGCCATCCTCTCCCAGCTCGCCTCCCACCCGCAGATCAGCCTCGTCTGCTCCGCCGACACCCCCGACTTCCCCCTCCTCTGGGACATTGGCATCCGCTCCGCCTTTGACTTTCTCTTCCACGACTGCACCACGTTTGCGCCCTTCACCGCCGAGCTGGACGTCGTGGACGAGGTCCACGAGCTGCTCGGCCGCCAGGCCCGTCGCGTCAACGGCAGGGAGGGCGTCGCCTTTGTCCTCAAGAGTCTGCCCGAGAACGCCAAGAAGCTGTTCCAGCTGCTCGTCGGAGAGGTGCTCCTCGCCGGCATGGAGGATGAGGGTCCCTCGTCGCGGGACGACGACGCCGCGGGGGTGGAGTACAGGATGGTGTACAACAAGGCCGTGGAGGAATTCATCTGCAGTTCCGAGATGGCCTTTCGGACGCTGCTAAAGGAGTGAGTTTTTTTTTTTTTTTTTTTTTTTTTTTGGTAAAAAAAAAAAGGCGTCGCTAACAGTCCTCTCCAATCCCAGGTTCCACGACCACCAAATGATTACCAGCCGCAAAGATGCCCTCGGCACGGAACTTCTCAGCGTGCCGTTCCCACAGGCCGAGCTGGAGGCCATTTTGGAGGATTTGACGGCCTGAGTGCCCGGGTGGGCTGTCTCGCTCCATTTTTGTACAATTTGTGTGGCCGGTGCGTCTCGTTTCTCGTCGCACCCGTCTTTTATATCGTCTGGCCTTATTTTTGCCTCTTTCGTCACCAATGCGTCGACCGGGACGCATTCCGCGGGCAGAGAATTCTAAATGCAAGTCGGCGTTGGCGTTGGGGGATCGGGGGACATTGTGCATTGGGCACGTGCATCTGCATTTGATACAAGCATTGCGAATACATCTCCTTGGTTGAACCTTTGCACGTGAACATTCATACAACTGAGCCTTTCTATACACGAATCATGGTGGAATCTCACCCGAAATACCAATCCAACCCACGACATTGGCAGTCTGTGGACATACACCCCAGACACTGCACGGCCGGACGGACATTCATACTGTACACTGTTGAGCTTCACCAACAATAATCCATGCGGCAGCCGCTTCCCGTCTTGCTCTATTCTATGGATACAATAAAGACGGCATCGTGCGCTGTACCTTGCGTAATATCCACTACACGAGAGCTTCAGCACCTTGGTTGTCCGCCTCCCAAAAAGGGAGTGGGAGGGAAAAAGGGGGAAGAAAAAAAAGAGAAGAAAAAGGAGAGAAAAAAAGAAGAAAAAAGAAGAGAAGAAGAAGAAGAGAAGAGAAGAAGAGAAGATGAAAAAAAAAATCGCTATATGCCCAGACTCTTTACACACGTCCACAGCACAACCGGCACAATGACATTGTCGTTCCCACCCGTCAGCACCGCCTCTGTCAAGCTCGCCACAGAAGCACACAGGCCGGCATTCCTCGCGCTCGCGACGATTCCCATCGAGCCATCGTCGGTCGTGGGCCATCCGCCTATGCGCAGCCACGCCCCCGCGACGGCTAGGCCGACAAACACGGCCCCGGCAAAGGCGACGCTGCCTTCGAGGCTCTTGCCGCCGCCCCAGAGCCACTTGCGGCGTCCGTGGCGGCGCCCAATCAGCGATGCTGCCGCGTCGCCCAGGCCGACGCAGATGACGCCGGAGACCATGCTGACGTCTCGCGTCGGAACCTCCCAGCCGGCCAGGCAGCCCGAGCCTGTCCGGGGCAGGGACGAGAGGGCAAGCCAGAGGGGGATGGCGCACCCGATGAGCAGGAAGATGTGGGAGATGACGACGGGCCCGCGAAAGTCCCGGCCGTCTACGTAGGGCGCCAGAAACGACGCAATGGGTTTCGACAGCGGCGGCAGCTGGCTTGCCCGGAGGAGATCCAGGATGAGGAAGATGGTGAGGACCAGGGACAAGGCGAGACCGGCGTAGGCCGGGTCGACGTACGTCGCGGGCAGGAACATGCCTACCATCATGAAGTGGAACACCTTGCGTCTTGTGTCAACCTCGTACGTTTCCTTGAGCCGGAAAACAATGGTCAGACCAAACACGAGGATGAGCATCCAGTAGGCACTCAGCACGAGCCGCGTGTTGGCCTCCCCAAAGTCGCTGTGTCGTAGGTGCTCGACCCAGCCCAGATGGCAGTGCTTGTCGTGGCCGGCCGGAGAGGCAGCAGCATCGGCCGTGCGGGCGGGCAGGCAGATCCAGCGCTCGAGATTGCTCCTCACGACTTGGAATCGGAACCAGGGCAGGTTGCCAAGCATGTAGCCCAGAGCCCATCCAATGGGCTCCAGCCCGTCGAGGGCGTACCACTCGACATAGGTTCGGACGCCGACGAGGATGATGCCTAGTAAGCTCGTGTACACGTAGGCCGCGTAAGCCCATCTCCGCACCGTGGCTTGGCCCTGAGTGAGCCGGATGTACGGCCGCCACGACAGGGAGGCTGTCCGCCTTCTTCTACTCGACAACGTCTTTGATGGCCGTTTTGCACGTGGTGGGGCGCAGGGAAGCCGTGTGTGCTGCCGTTGACTCGTACCATCAAGTTCACGATCCTCCTTGTTGGCCGAGGCGTTGTCATGAGTGGTTGGACCGAGCGTCTGCACCCTCAGGGGTCCCCTGAAAATGGGAATATCGTCCTCTTCGTCAACCGAGGACAACGTCTCGTAAGGGCGGTCGTCGGGCGGCGAGCCCATGACGTCGTTCTTGATTCGGTGCCACGACAAATACTTGCGCATGTCCTTCCAGAACCGGTACTTTTGCGACTTGGAGGGTTTTCGAAAGCGCCACTTGGGAACCCGCGCCAGCGCGATGCCCCATCGGATGACGGGCCCGCAGAAGACGAGCACCGCCAGGCCGCCTCCCCAGAGGAGTCCCTTGAGGATCTTTGCCTGTGGCGAAGCGGATAAGATGAGGACGTTGATGAGTGCAATGGAGAGCAATTGGAGCTCGGTGGTCAGAAGACTGGTTGTTGTGAGGTGATGCAGGACGATGCATAGCGTCTGATGAACAGGATACAGCAAGACAAGAGCCTCGGGCGACAAGAAAGAATCTGTCGGATTCGACCCCGAGGATGAGTCCAGCTTCCAGGAGCCCCAAGACAAGGGTAGGCACGCGACCGCCCAATGCAGAACATTGTACGAGGCCGTCACATCGACCTTGGGTACTAGGGCCTGGGGCAGCGAGCTGATGCTCAGGATGATGTTGGGCAGAACTACCGCCGGGTTGCTACCAGCGACGAGGAGAGAAACAAAAATTGTGATGGCAGGCGGGTACAATAAAGGAGCGGGGTCGAAATGAGAAGGAATCCGTAAAGGAAGCCGCCGAGAGGGCTTCCTGTATCTGTATGACCAGGCCAGAACTCGCAGGGGGTAGAGCGCCAGCAGAGAGACGTAGAGCAAGCTCAGATACTGCAGGTCTGCCATAAGGGTTGTCAGGTGAGCGACGACGTCGTGCGAGGAGAAACAGAATCACGGCATACCTCTGCTCCAAGTGGTGTGCAATATCGGGGCGACGTGGATGCTCGTCACGGCCATGTAGCCCAGGGAAGCCATAATGCCTGTCTCGGTGGCTCTTCGCGCGAGGTTTCTGTTCCGGCGTAAGACGACAAAGGCACGGTCGATGGGCGATTGTTCTTTCGAGGCACATTGCGGAGCCATGATATGGACGCGGCCATGGTCGACGGCTGCCGGCGACGGGATGGGTGTTGATGTGCTCGAGACGGGTTCATTACTATCCCTGAGGCCCTTGTGCAGTTTGGTCTTGGGCGCCGGCAGACCCCGTAGAAAGTGCTCGTCGTCGGCTTCGCTCCCGCTCTCGCTGGCTGGTGTAGGTTCGCGGGAGAGCAGGGCAAGTCCCGGAGGTGGCGGATGTGCGATATGACGGGCGGCGCCGGCGGCGGTAGTGGTGGTAGTGGTGGTGTTGTTGTTGGGAAAGCGCTCTGACGAGTGCGGCAGCTCGGAGCTCTGATGGCGGTAGGGCTTGGGGGTTCGGTCTAGATTCCGCAAGGCATCTTGCTGGTCGGGGCCGGGAGGCATCGACGACGCCAACCTGGAGTTTTCTGACATTTGGTGAGCTGGATGAGCAGGAATCACTCCGCCCCAACGGAAATGTTGATTGAATCGACGGGAGGGGTCGCTCAGGAGTCCGTGGACAAGTGGCTCAGGCCAAGGCCAAGGCCCAACGCGGGTTGGTCCGCGACCCGTCCGGAAATGCAATCAGGATTGGAGAAGAGGCGGCATTGAAGACGCATTCGCGGGTAGGGATGGAGGGAGGGAGGCGTCGTGAGAGTGACAAGACGGATAGAGGACGTTGAGCAGAGCTCGGCTTGGCTTCACATGCGAGATGGCAGCTTCAATGTTTGTTGGTTGGGCGGCCGCGGTGGCTGCGAAGGTGCCAGTGCCACCAGCTGCCAGCTGCCAGCTGTCAGTGCCAGTGCCAGTGAAAGTGCCAGTGAAAGTGCCAGTGCTAGTGAGGAGCAAGTCTGGCTGGCGCGGGGCGCGGATTGGTCAGACTTGGGGCCGTCTGGTGCTTTCTTCCATGTTTCGTGCTGCGTGGTCGGGCCGGCAAGGTACATACACATACATATGTACTTGACGTCCGTTGGACGCAGCATGCACTGACAGCTGCGCCAATCGTCAGTTTGACTTCATTGTTGCCAGCGATCTACCATCTCGGACTACGAGGCACATTGTACATTGGTGCATGCCCATGTGCATCAGATGTACAACACATGTGCATGTACAAATGTACAAATGATGTACTGAAAAGGCCATACTCACTACCTAGGTACCTACCTACCCAGGACTCAAACAAACACCCGTTTCGCCGAGACCCCAACGGACAATCCCGCGAGACAAGTCAATTTCCGTCGTAGGGTTCGTGAAAGCCTTGGAACGGACATTGCAGCCTGTACAGCCACGAACAAGTCACCAGCCATGAGCCACCAGCACCAGCCACCAGCCACCAGCCCGAGCCAGAGCGCCACGACATAGCCCATTCTAAAATAAGAAGCTCAGTGTTGTTTAACAGTCTGTAGACCACCTAGGGTTTTTGCGAGTAGCTTAGCTAGGTTAGGGGGTTATACCTTAGTTAACCTAGGAAACCGGTAGGTTATATATTATAATTTTATTAGCTATATTATTTCCTAAACCCTATATATATTTTTTAGTAGTATATATACTTACCTTATATATATTATTATATAGTTATATAGTATACTATAAAGTAGTATTAAAATAGCTTTATTTATAATATAAAGTATAATAAA
>SRPY01000933.1:0-11812 GCA_018360145.1 Claviceps africana | reverse complement strand
CCCCATCGCGTGGCGCAGCCGCGACGGCGTCCTCGTCGCCGAGGAGACGAGGGTCCGCCGCCACGACGCGCGCGCCCTGCCGCGGCTGACCATCCTGGCTGTGCTGGCCGAGAGGGATCTGGATCTGCTGGTGGCCTGTTGGGTCGCGAGGGTGTACAAGGAGGCTGAGGGGACGGCTCAGGGGTGGAAGGAATGTGAGTGTTTTTTTTTTTTTTTTTTTTTTTTTTTTTTTTTTTTTTTTTTTTTTTTTTTTTCCTCCTTTCTCATCTTCTTTCTTTCTTTCGTCTTCTTTTTTTTCCTCAGCCCTTTACATCCTTGTTCCTGTGCTGACCTGGCGCAATTCAGTCACGCGATTTATTCCCAAAATCCCCACGTCGAGCGGTCTGACGACGGCCGCGATGAGGGGTCCTGCACCGGGGTCTTGTGTGTGCTGAAGACGGACAATGGGTTTTGTTTTGGAGGCGGGATGGAGCGGAGCGTCTGCGTTTTTTTTTTGTTTTTTTTTTCACTTTACTTAACTTATCTTACTTGTATTTTATTTTATTTATTCTTTTATCTATTCTCCTTTTTTTCTTATTTGTTTTTTTTTCTTTTTTTTTTTTTTTTTTTCGAAAAAGAGGATTCATGTAGGACCATCATTCTTAACGCCACATGGCCGGCCTCATCGAACATTGTTCCTGGCGCGACGGGCCGCGCGTGCAGTCAACGACGTCGACTAGGTCGTTTTCCTCACGGATGGCGTGCCGGGCGAATGTGGGGATTATTATGTCCTGTGAATTTACGCACTACTGAAAAGAAGAAAGAAACCAAGCAGCCAACACATTCTAAACAGGGCAAGAGCAGTAAGATGCTTATCAAGACACATCAATGCATCGACAACAAAATCCGTGTTATTAGGACACATCTTGATAAAAGAAATAAGGTATTAATTATTAAGACAATCTATATAAAAAAGATACTCACAAACATTTACACAAACGACAAAGATACTTGTTAATATCTAGACAAACGAAAGATACTCACAAACATTTAACAAACGACAAGGTACTCACAAACATCTGTACAACGACGACGTGCTCGTCACGGGACGTCTATAGAGGAGACAACTTCACCAGGCATCGAAAAACTCGCCACCAAACACCGAACAAAGCCTTCAAAATCCTGCCACCCACGACTGCAATCCCATGCAACATCAACTACCCCCCCACCATCCGGATGCGCCCCTCCACAACCGGCGCAATCACCCTCGTCCAATCCACGGCGCAGTCGTCGTCCCCGAGCGGCTCACACAGCGTGGCCTTGGTCCTCACGCCGGCCCTGCGCGCCCACCGGGCCCAGAACTTGCGCAGCAGCAGAACCTCCAGGTCCAGATCGAGGTCCTCGTCCGCGGCGGCCCCGCGAGCGTCGTGCTCCACCAGGTCCGCCTCGTCATCCTCATTCTCGTCCAGCGGCTCCTTGTGCAGGCCGATTCGGCGGCGCAGGAACCCTTTCCAGGCCGTGCTCGCGCCCTCCGTCTCCGCGAGCATCCCCTTGGCCTTCGCGTGCTCACCATCCGGGCGCTGCCGGCCGAGGGGCGGGGAGAGCGGCACGTTGGCCTGCTCCGCGACGCCGACCCAGTGGTCGGAGATGCATTTCCACTGGCCTATGGTGCGGAGGGCCATGAAGTACTGCCGCAGCATGGCGGAGATGAGGATGCCGTTTTCTTCGTCTACAATCTCGTGGGCGGTGCCACCTTCGGATTTGACGAGCAGGGACGTGTATCCATCTTTTTGTGTGCCAGCAAGCGTCAGTATGAGTGCCGTGTCATTTGGATAGTGAGGGATGCCATTTTATGAAAAGGGTTGGCACTTGAAGGGAGGGGGAGAGAGAGTGAGAGCAAGAGTGAGTAAGCAAGTAAGTAAGTGAATGAGTGAGTGGGTGAGTGAGTGGGTGAGTAAGTGAGTAAGTGAGTGAGAGTGAGAGTGAGAGTGAGAGTGAGTAACTGAGTGAGTGAGCGAGTAAACGCAAGTGAGAAAAGAGACAAAAAAAAGTACCTTTCCCCCTCCCCATGTACCCCCTCGTCACAAGAACATACTCGGCCTCCGCATCGTACGCCCGCCCCCCTATCCTCAAAAAGTTCAACCTCCTGCCGCTCTGCCGGCTCGCGTCAAACTCAAAGACAATGTTGGACACCTGCGGGAAGCGCCCTTCCTGCGCCGGGTACGACGAGACGGCATTCTCCAGCGCATCCCAGATGGCCTGGCCCTTGACGCGCAGGCAGACGACGGGGTCCTCGAACGGGAAGCACGTCGTGATGTCCTTGACGCGCACCACGCCCGGCGGGTAGACCTGGTCGCCGCGGATGGTGCCCGAGGCCATGATGGTGCAGTCGGCGCCGTGGTAGCGGCGCATCACGTCGCATACGAAATTGCCCAGGTTGGATTCCCGGGTGCGGACGGTGCTGAAGCGCGCATCCAGAGGCATGACGGTCCAGCCGATGGGTCGGGCCAGCGACTTGGCCAGCTTGCTCGTGAGCGACTCGACGAGCTTGGCGGCCTCGTCATCCTCGGCCACGTCGGACGTGACGTCTCTTCGCCAAATGTCAAAGTCCCACCGTCCTCCGTGACCGCCCCCCTCCTGCTCCGGCTGCCGCGGCCTCCTCCTCCTCGCCTCGATGTAGCTCAGCTGTTTGAAATCCGTTCCCGACCGCAGGACGTGCGTGCCCCTGATGAGGCTGTGGCTGTAGTAGTGGTCGTGCCCCCCCAGGATGATGTCGATCAATCCGTCCGTCTGCTCGGCCAGTTTGTTGTCGTTGGGCTCCCGCATGTGGCTGAGGCAAATGACAATCTCGGCGCCCTGCTCGCGCAGCTGCGGAACCAGCTCCTTGGCCGTCGCCGTGGCCGACTTGTAGATGAGATCGGGGGGCAGGCTGTTGATTGTGGCCAACCACTCGCGCTCCCCGAGCCCAATCAGACCGACTTTGATGCCGTTGGACGTGGTCAGCATGTGTGTTCGTTTGGCGTTGCCCAGGGGCACGTTTTCACCCAGCGCCGGATCGAGCACGTTGGCAATGAGCCAGGGGAAGTGGCACTTTTCCGTCAGGTTGCGGAACTGCTTGACACCAAAGTCGAAATCATGATTCTACCGATTCGCCACAAAGAAGGAGAAGAAGAAGAAAAAGAAAAAAAAAAAGGAAAAAAATAAGAGAGAGGGAGAAAGAAGAAAAGACTGCGTCAGCACATCCAGAGCTCGATGAAAAGGTGGAAGCAATCAAATGAAACGACTCGAGTCCGGGAAAAAAGACTGTCCGGTCTGCTCCCGGGACCTCCAGACATGGGACTTACTCCAACGCAGGCGCAGTCCGTTTTGATTGCGTTCAACACGGGCACCATATGAAGTCCTATCCGGCGGTGAGTATGGCCAACGCGGCGAATCTGTGCTGGCGCGTCTCACCCTTGGTCACGCTGGACTCCAAGCTCGGATTGAAGGCATCCCCAGAAAACAGGGTCAAGATCTTTGGCTGGCCCTCGAAGGGCTTGCCCTCCTGGTACTCCTTGCACATGGTGATGAAGCGCGCGAGGCCACCGACGGGCTCTGCGCTCGCCGCGTCGACGTGATAGACGTCATTGTAGTGCAGAATTCGTACGTCGGGGACGTTGCGAGCATCTTGTTGAGGCTCCCGGCTCAGCCGCCCCGATGCAAACGTCACCTGCGGATCCGACGTTGGCGCCGTCGTCCCCGCGCTGGGCGTCTTATCCGTCGAGCCAGATGTCATTTTCGTCATTCCTTGACTGCCGCCGTGATGGAACGGAGTTCTGTGTCGGGAGTCGGGAGTTGTGACTCGTGATTCGTGAGGACGTGGACTCCGGAAGGTCCGCGGTAGCAATTCATCCCTTTTACTCACGTGATGCCAGGTAAGTAGGAACCAATTGGTCATTTTATACATCATGCCTGTGCGTGCATCATCATGGAAGGCTACTGTTTGTTTACCGATAGTAAGCTGGTAAAACATGGTTTTTTCTTTTCTCTTCACTTCTTCTTCATTTCTTCTTCACTTCTACATATTTTGCGCAGTAGCAGTCCCAGATCGAATGGGTAAAAGGAAAACATGGTCCTGTTTGACCGAGTATGCCAAGGGCATTCTACACGCCTAATCGGTGGGAAAACACCATGCTGCCGCTCTCCGGACCGGCTTATTACGCCTCTACGCTTGGAAGTGCACCAGATAAACTGCTTGCTCTAGTGCGGCTTGCATCTTCCCTTGTGACCACGTCTTGTCGTGGCTACGTCAAGTCTTCAGATCACATAAGATGGGACATCAACCAAAACGAAAAAAAAAAAGAAAGAAAGAAAGAAAGAAAAGGTCAGGAGTCGATGTCGCTGGTCGGTGTTTCAGGATCGTATGGCCACCTCGGTAGCCCTGGGCGCCAAACTCTATGGTAAGGAAACGTTAGCCTTGTCGTGAATACTGCTTCAACACATCTTCTCCATCACGTTCAAACGAATCTTGTCAGAGTACATCTGCAACAGCACTAGACAGTGTAGATGTCGATAGCCCATTGCGTTTGCGGGCCAACGGCGGGCGCCGCCCAGCATGCCATCGATCTGATTCAGCACCTCCTTCTCTCGTGTTTCTCATCTCCTACCACAACTCATCCTCTCCTTTTCGAATAGTAAATATCGACATAAGAATACCCATGCCAGTCATGATGCATCAATGATTTAAGAGCGCCCAATGGTGAAAATAAAAGGCGAAGGGAAGCCGGAGAATGACGAAGAAAGAGTGAAGAAAATAAAAGAGGAAGAAACGAGAAAAGACAAAACACCCAGAAAACAAAACAAAAACAAAAAAAAACCCTCCCCCTTTCCGAATAAAAAAAAAAAAAAAAAAAAAAGCTTAGGAACAAGCTACGTCGACGCCCGGTCGACAGACATGGCATGCTCCTCATGCTCACAACGCGGCTTTTCCTCTTGACTCGAATGGCAGTATCAGAGTCAACAGTCCCGCAGCTATAAACAAGGCGCCGCTGGTGTACACAGGAGCCGCCGTCTGCAAGTCGGCAAACATGGCCACGATGGGCTGCCAGACGTCTCAAGTTAGTCCTGCATCCTTTCCAAAAGAAAACAAGAAGAAAACACGAAAGGAGAGTGCCGCGACTTACAGCCATGATGCCAAACACTCGATTGCAGGTTGCCGTCAGTGCATTACCGGTTCCACGCTGAGGCGTGGGGAAGATCTCGGGAGTGTAGCCATATAACACGGCGTACATGACATTGCTGCAGAAGCTGAAAGCACAGTTCCATCCCAGGAGGGAGGTGCTGTTCAAGGCTGTGGTGGAGCAGTACAAGAAGACGCCAGTCAGAATGGTAAAGATGGAGAGCGTGCCTTTGCGTCCAATTCGCGGCATCTCGACCAAAAGTCCGCCAAGAAAGGCGCCCGGAATTCCAAGCACCGAAATGATCAGACTGTTCCGGTAGGTAATGTAGGTGCTGCCATCATCGAACTGGGCGCCTTTGCTGTCCTGAATAAATGGCAAGAATGCATTGTACAGCGGATATCCCAGCCCGATCAATGCCCATATAGCCATCATGGTACCGGTGCTGCGTGCCAATCGAGGCGTCGAGAACAGGACTTTCACTTTTCGTGGGTTCACCTTGTCAAGGTGGCGCTTCACGGCGGCGGATGCGTTTGTCCGAGCAACATATCCTTCCGGCTCACACGCCTTGAGGTCCTCTACCGTCAAGGCGACGGTTTTGCCGTTGCGTCGAGCGACTTCGTGAATGACTCGAACGGCTTCCTCGTCGCGGCCCTTGCCAATCAAGTACTTTGGTGATTCGTAGATGGTGAAGAGCACAAACCGGGCCAGAAACATGAGCAACGTCAGGCCACCCATTGCGATGACGAAATACCGCCAGCCCATGTTGTGGCTGCGAGGGCAAGGTACTTCCTTGATGCCACATGTTAGATTACCAAGCAGTGGCCAGGCGACAAGGTTGGCAATGACCTGCGCCACGGCCCAATCCACGGAAAGAATGGTGAGAAGGTACTGGTGAGAGGAAGGCAAGAATTCCAGAAAGATGGCAGAATCGACGGGCAGGTTGCCGCCGACACCAAAGGACCAAAGGGCAGCAAAAATGCCGGCGGCGGCAAAATTGGGAGAACCAGCCGCAATCATGCCCCAGACGGCCGTCAGTCCCAGAGTCAGGTTGAAGCCCCATTTGCGCCCAAAGACGTCACAACCAAATCCCCAAAAGACAGCCCCAGCCAGCAGGCCAATGTTTTGTGCGAGAGTCAACAGCGGTGGTCGTGACACGCCGAATTCGCTCGTGACGGGTTTAAGGATGAGGGATGTGACGATCGGCCATAGGTTGTCACTAGCCCAACCAAAACCGACAACAATGAAGAGCTGCCATTGATACCAACCCATCCCAATGTCCCGAACCTGGCCTCCCAAACGCAATAGTCAGTACGAGAAATATGGCTTTTTTTTTTGTTGTTGTTATTGTTCTTGAGCATCACGCCTTGAGCCAGCGACGGCCCACACAAGGTCGCGCAAAAAGAGCAAAAAGGGTCACACAGAAAAAAGCAGAAAGCTCGACGAAGAGGGGGCGAATGACGGTCATATGAGTGACGGCGAGCCGTGAGCACGCCAAAAACAGGTGATACGGGATGCCGTGCTTGACTTACGGCGCGATTCAACAGTCGAGCCTTGGCTTCGTAGACGGGATCCAAGGCACCCTTGGGAATGATGGCAACGTCATCATCGCTAATGTCGATGCTGCTGTTGTATTCATCGACGGTTTGCGTCTGACCGTCCGAGCCGGCGGCGCCGTAGCCCATGCTCACGATGATTTTGGCCACGGCCTGAGGTGCAGAGGTGCAGAGGGCAGAAACGACTGTCGGTCGCAGCGTTTGTAGAAGCAAAGGTGAGGTGCGGCGGACAGTCCACCGAGGTCAAGACGAAGCAAAAAGATACAAACAGACGTAGGGCGTCGCGTGATGCCGAAATGCGGACAAGATCAGCAGAGCCGTCTGCCGCGGGCACGGCACCGTCGACGGCTTGCATTTTGTACTCCATCCTTCTTCTCCATCTCTCTCTCTAGTTTTTCTCTCATCTCTGCCTCTGCCTCTGCCTCTTCCGGCGCGGACTGGGACAATTGGGAAAGAGCTGTCATGGCACTGGCTTCCTGGATTCCACCACCAGGAGCCAATTACTGAGCCGAGAAGGGCGTTGATGCGATTGCGCCATGGAGCCATGGATCGCCCGTTGCCCTGATTGGCCTCGCGCTACATAGCGTTGACTGTTGGTCATGGTGGTCATGGTGGTCATGGTGGTCATGGTGGCCACGGCGGAGTGGAAGGGGGGGGGGGGGGGGGGGGGGGGGGGGGGGGGGGGGGGGGGGGGGGGTGGGGGGGGGGCGGTCCAATGAGAAGCGGGGAGTTCGCCCAGACTTGACGCTCTCGTCCAGCGGGCGGCTTTCGCGGCCAGGTTTTCCATGCATCATCAATCGGCTCATCTCATTGCGGATGGCGAATGATGCCATCGCGCCGGCGGTTCTGGCAGAGTGCTGACAGCTGAAGCCATGGATGGCGCAGCGTTTAACTTTGATCGTACCACCCGTCGGCCATGCTGTGAGCCAGCTGGCCTTGCGGTTTTTACGAGCTTTGCGGCTGACGGACCGCCCGCCAGACAGAAACCCGGGCGAGGCGAAATGGCACCTGGGCATTCGGAGGGTGGCCGGCCCAGCACGTCATCACCCATGCTCATGATTCCATCCACAGACGTGCCCATTGTCGATAGGATCGATGCTTTCTAGATCTGGCTCAATGAGCCTCGTTGGCCAGGAACCGGTGGGTGTGGATAAGGGAAGGGTGACGAGATCCTCGCGGGTGGCCCGTGGGAGACTGCCAAGACGACGGGACGGGGACCGAACAAGGAAAAAGAATGGTCGGCCCAGAAAACGACGGTCTACGGATGGATTGTTTCTGCCAGCACCACGTGTGTTGAGTGGTCGGTCAATTGCTCACCGGTCGGGAGAGACGACGCATCACCATGCATGTTGACGGCTCCCGCAGGCCAAGAAATGGGGCAAAAGTACTTACCTACCGACCTGGTGAGCCTCATCGTTGATGGTGCCATGATTTTCAGCCGTCCCGTCCCGTCTTGGCCCTTGGCCGACGCAGAGACGGATGACGATGGCTAGCCTTTTCTCCCGCCGACCGTCATCATCATAAGTGTTGGCGTCAAGATTTCTCGATGCCAAAACGTTTGACGCACAAGTACCGGCAGGTATCCGGTCAGCGGATGATAGGGCATAAGATACGTCTATTGACCTGTGAGCTGACATGGGTTCCGGAGAGGCAGGACTTTTAAAAACCTGCACGTGCCGGAAAAGAAAAAAAAAGAGGGAAGGAAGAATGGGGGAAAACGTTGAGGACCGGATGCAATCACGTGACGCTTCTTTTGCAGCTTTTCTTTCGTCTTCCACGGTGACTGGTGACGGAAAGCACGTGCAGATGGATTTGCTCAAGATGTCCTTGCACAGGCTCAATGAGCATCATGATGTCACGGACGACGGACGACGGACGACGGATGACGGATGACGGATGACGGACGATGAATGTGCATCTTGCATTTGCATCTGGAGGAAGTAACTGGTGCGTGGGCCATGCAGGGGTCTCGTCACGAGCATGTTGCATGTTGCATGACACGGGGCAAGGTATGATTGCCAAAGTAAACCAAAACTTTTCTCTTCCCTGCTCGCTCAGTCTCGGGCGTTGACGCGACGGCAGGCCTCATGTACATTACATACTGCCACATCACCGGCTCACGCTCCCACGATTCGTCACGGCTCGTCACTTTTTCCATGGCCGTCCACGTCAAGCGCAGCACGGATGCCTTGGTGGTGGATTCCGAGCGCCCCAACGGCACGGGCTCTTGTCTCGATTCGGATGGGCTGAAACCTCACTGGGCGCGTGCGGCACTCGATTCGATTCAATCAAATCCTCTGGACGGCGCCGACTCGTCCGGCCGGCCGGCCGGACCTGACAGACCTGACACGAGTTACGACCGTCTCTCGGTCGGATGGGCCATGGGCCGTCGGCGAAATCCCTAGTGGGCTGCTAGTCATCCTCCTCTGGCCATGCACGCTGTTTATGTTTATGTTTCTGTTTCTGTTTCTGCTTCCCTTCTGTTTGGCGGTATCCCGGCATTTCGTGCTCGCAAAAAGTTGGCCAAAAGGACTATTGATCGGGAACTCTTGTTCTACCTGCTGTGCCCCGACCGAAGCTGTAAGAGTTTCATAGTTGGCGTCCAGAGCTGGCGTCCATGTCGACACGAGCAAAGCCGTCATGCCGGTGGCAGAACGAACAATAGCATGGCGCGTCACTCCCAAAACAAGTCTCACGTATCGGCCGTCCGTTTTAGTTGCGATGGCGGCCGCCTCCGTCGCACCAACGCCATCCCCGACCATCTACAGCCACATTCACAATCCACACATCCACAAATTCCACCGTTGCCATACTCTCTCCCGGACCCCTGATCAGCCTTGCCTCCTGTTCCCCTTCCCAACGTCCAAGAGCCAAGGGCATCAAAGCGGCGGTTCGGCCATGTCACTCGTAGGCCCAGAACGCTCGTGGGATCTGGCCGGTAGTGATAGACCGTGGCGAGAAAGCGTATAGTAACCGGAAGAAGGAGCCGGATTGAGCCTAGTTGCTCCCCAGACAATCGGTCGCGACGGAGAAGGGCGCTTCGCTTCCTTCTGGTCGGCCATTTTCTGGCTTGAATTCGCCGTTCCCTGTCCGTCCGTCCGCGCTCCTTCCTGTCAGCGCTTTCAATGCGAGAGAGAATCTGGCAATTCTTGATCGTCTTTTTATACGATATGTACATGGCCAGTCCGCTGTGGCTTAAGACTTTGCCTGTTCTTTGAAACCGAAGCCGGAGCAATAAACTACGAACGTGTGCTTGACCAAACAAGGAAAAGGTCTTTGACCGCCGATTTGGGAATTCTTTTCATCACGTCTTGGCCCAGATCTCGCCGTCTTTCTGATGCTTCGGACAAGGAACGTCCAGCGCAAGACAAAATCCGGAGACTCGGCAAAGCATTGATCGGGCTAGCGCAGCTCAAGAGGAAGTCATTCTTTCTCCGTCACGGATATACGACGACGAGGCGCACAAAACAATGCGATCATGCGTCAAGGCCGCCACGGCAGTCTGTCTGGTCGTCAACGTCCTGGCCTCGTACCATGACCACGTCTCCGGGCAAGCCGTCCTCCGGACGGACGACGTACTAAAAACACCCTATTCGGTGGTTTTCAACACCAACGACACATCAATATCCAGCCCCGTCCAGACACTCCGCGGCATCGCCATCGACGTCACTGCCAACGCGGTGGTGTCGTCCACCAAGGACAACGGCGGCCTCGACACGGCGGCCTGGAACGCGGCCACCGACAAGGCCTGCATTGATGCCCTCTCCGTCCTGCCGCGCAGCTCCAACCCGTCGGGGAACTGCGTCTGCTACAACCTCCCCTCGCTCGACGTCACAACGGGCATCTTCGAGGCAGACCTGCGGCTGTACCGCGTCTCCGATCCCAAGGACAACTTTACCAGCGTCTCGCCCGAGAGCGTCAAGGTCGGGCTGCAGTATCACGGCGCGAGCGTCAGCCCCATCTCCGAGGAGGAACTGGTGGGCATGGGGCTCGTCAAGAACCAGACGCGAGGGCCAAATCGTCGGCAGGACACGACGGCATCGCCGCGTCTGGTGCAGACGTATTTGTTTGTCGGACGGATTGACGCCGACAGGCTGGCGCAGAACATGACCCTGTAGGTGCCACCAAGTGAATGAAAATTCAAATATGTATACACACACACACACACACACAAAAGATAAAGTCACTAACACGCACCCAGAGCCGCCCTCGAACAAGTCCTCATGCCAACCCTCACCCTCTCCGCCACCACCCCCCGCGGCGCACACATCCAGACCAACATGTCCCTCAACGAAGCGTCCTTTGTCACGGGCGTCTTCAGCAACTCGCTCATCCTATCCGACTTTGCCGCCGCCCAGGCCGCCGTGTCGGCCCAGCTCGACGGCCTGCACAACGGCACCGTGGCCTTTGTCCTCCCGGGCGTGCAGCTCATGATTTTCCCCACGGGGGCAATCATCGTCTCCGTGTGGCTGGCGCTGGGACTGGCGGCCGTCGGGCTGGGCACGTGGGAGAGGGTGAGGTACGCCGACATGTACAGGAGGGGGATGACGAGGACTCGACGGTGAGCCGCGTGGGATTTGTTTGTAGCGTCGCATAGCGTATACCACTTTTTCTTCTTCTTTTCTTCTTCTTTTCTTTTCTTTTCTTTTCTTTTTTCCTTTTCTTTTCTTTTCTTTTTTTCTTAGTTTATAAGGCCGGGGATATTTTTATGTAGCGTTTTGTGATTTTCTCAACAGTCGCGATGGGTGTTCTTGTGGTGCTGGTGGATTCGACGTAGGTGCATGTGGGAAGCACAGGTCAGATACCATGGTGTTGAATCGTGCAATCTCCTGACGCGTGAGTCGGGAATTCTATAGAATAGCATGAATACATTTGCACGTGGGACATGAAGTATGGAATAGGATGAGTATGTTTTCGCATTTACTTTTGAATATACAGTACTGCGTTTGAATTGCATATTTGCAAGAGTCGCGAATGGTTGTGAATAGAGTAAAGATGATAATAATTAGTAGAAAAAAAAGAAGAAAAGAAGAAGAAAAGAAGAAGAAAAGAAGAAGAAAAGAAGAAGAAAAGAAGAAGAAAAGAAGAAGAAAAGAAGAAGAAAAGAAGAAGAAAAGAAGA
>SRPY01000932.1:0-11861 GCA_018360145.1 Claviceps africana | reverse complement strand
TGGCTTCGTCGAGACCTCGTCCCATCAACGCCCTGGGACGAAACAGAAAAAAAAGAAAAAAAAAAAAAAAAAAAAAAAACACCCGCCGCCCTAGCTGGCCGACAGGATCACGGCCGCGTCCGCCGGCGCGCTGTTGTCCGTCCTCCCGCCGTCCCTCCGCAGCCTCTCGCGCTCCCTCCTCCGCTGCTCGGCGTCCCTCTTCCTCTGCTGCGCCAGGTACGTCGTGTAGCGGATCATGCCGAGCGTCAGCACCGCCAGGAACAGCAGCCCCACGACGGACCGGCGGATCAGGATCCACCGCACGCCCTCAATCTCCGACTTGCAGTCGCTGCTGAGCAGGATGCTCATCTTGTAGTTGATCTGCTGGATCTAGCGCAAAACGTCAGCGACACGCGTTGCCTCGGCGCTCCCTTTATCCCCGTGGCCCTCAACGTACCGCGCTCTCGACCGCCTTTTGCTCCTCCCGCACCGCCATGGTCCGGTCGTTGAACAGGCCCCTCACGCCGTCGTTGAGCGTCAGCAGCTCCTGGTTGAGCGTCTGCGTCAGTATGTCCACCTCGTGCTGCAGGTGCGTCCGCTGCTGCCGCATCTGCTCCTCCTGCAGCCGACGGTTGTTCTTGATCTCGGTCCTGAGCTCCGAGCACGCGGCGTGGAAGAGATAGGCTTCCTGCGACGGGTGTGCGTGAGTCAGTCAATGAAACCAAGGCCGTGTCGGCGCTTCTTCTTCTTCTTCTTCTTCTTCTTCTTCTTCTTCCTCTTCTTCTTCTTCTCCACCTCCTCCTTTCTTTTTCTTTTGCTCCTTTGTTTATTCATTGTTTTCCCCTGTTTTTTCTCCCACCATCTCGGGGACGAGGGGGACCCACGTTCTCAACATCGCTCTTGCTGACGAGGCTCCTCTGCGCAACGTCCAGGTTACCCCCCAGAATCGTGCGGATCGCCTTCATGGACGAAACGGCCTGGTCGCGCGAGTAGCCCCCTTCCTCCAGCAGCTTGACCATGGAGTAGCTGTCAAAGTGGTGCACGTACGGCGGCGGCGTCATGTGCGGATGCTTGACCTTGTCGGGCGACGGCATGGCGACGGCATCGAGGGACGGAGGCGGCGGCGGCGGCGGCGGCGAGGACTCTCCACCGTGCGCAGCAGCAGCAGCAGCAGCAGCAGGAGGAGGAGGAGGTCTGCCCTGCTGGAACGGCTGCGCAGACATCGTGTCGGCCGCCGTCGTCTGCGCCAGAGCCATCTGCTCCAGCTCACCACCGCCGAGCCTCAACTTCTCCCTCCCGTCCACACCGCGTTCCAGCACATCGCCCTTCGCCGTCACAACCTCCCGCTGATGCCGCCTCCCCGCCGCCTCGGCGCCTCCCGCCTCGTCCGAGTCCGCGTCCGTCCGGGTCGTGGGCGCGCCGGCCTTATCCCACGTCGGCTCCACCGCCTTGCCGTGCCTGGGCGCAAACGAGCTGTTGCATCGCGTCGTCGCCACCCACCTCGTGGTGATGGCCTTGGGCGCGACGCACGTCCGCGTCGTCCGCAGCAGATGGGGGTACAGAAACGTCAGCCTGCCCGTCGACATGGTCCGGATTACCAGGCGGGCGTGCTGCACTCGGGCGGAGCGGGAAACAGCCTGGCAAAACGAGGCCGACCCAAGAAAGAAGAAGAACAAGAAGAAGAAGCAAAAGAAAAAGAAAAAGAAGCAAAATTGCCGCTGGATCCCCGCTGGATCCCCGCTGGGCCGATCGATGCGCGCGTGTACGGTGTTCTTGTTGTCGAGGAGAGGAGGCTTTTGCTGAGGAGTGAACGTGAAAGGGGGGAAAGAATTCCCGAGGTGTGGTCCGGACGGCTGGTGCGTCGGTGCGGCGCTTCGACAGCACGGCGTCGAATAAACAGACGTCTGGTTGGCGTCCCACGAACAAGGGTGGGGTGGGGAGGGGCTCGCAAGTAAAACGTACCATGTACCCGGACTGGGACAATGCCCTCCACAGCGTCGGCGTCGGCGTCGGCGTCGGCGTCGGCGCCAGAGCCATTGTCGGCCAGGCCAGGAACAATTTGCGCAACGGGCCACCATTGGCGGTCGACGGCCAGGCGGGGCCAGGCCAAGGTGGTCGGGTTGGGGAGGAAAGAGACACAGACACACACACACACACACACACACAGACGCAGAGAGACAAGACAGAGACGGACGCAGAGAGGAGGCATCATCCATCACGGATCCATTCTCCCTTCATTTTTCAACACGTCTGCTCGACGGGACGCCATCTCGCGCCCGCCACATGCACTCGCGCCACCTCGACATGGCAAGAAGAAGCACATTCCTGTTTGCTACTAACAACAACACCGAGTCCCGCCACTACTTACAAGACCAGAGGCCGATGCAAATCCTCCTAGAAAAGGCCCTGCCTCCGGGGCCATGGTCCCAAAACCAGCCTTCGCCTTGAAACCATGTCCGGCTCTCGCTTCACTTCTCAACGTCCCCGTCCAGAAAGAAGAGAAACCATCTACCTTTGACGTGCAGGCGCTGCCAATCACGCCCGTACATTAAACAAGGGTAACAACGGATCCCCTACCGACAACAAGGCAAAACAGAAGACCAGTTGGAGCTAAACTGTTTGAACCTCGAGAAATAGAGAAACAGAGAAAGAAAAAAGAAAAAGAAAAGACAAGACAAGACAAGAAAAAAAAAAAAGAAAAAAAAAGGAGACACGGCCAAAACCCCTGCTAGGAACCTCCTCCTTCTCCCCGCGCAACCAACCCGCAGACAAAACCCACAGACCATGCTGATTCCACAAGGGCCCGATCAAACAAGATAGAATGTAACAAGTAGTCCTGCGATGTAATTTTGTTCTGAGAAAAGAAGGAGGTATGTAAGGACATGTGACAACGATGCGTTGCAAGGCCTCGTTCGTCTGTTGTTTGGCGACATGGAATTAATCAAGATCGGAAAAGAGTAAAATTTTGTACGGAATTCAACCAGAACGAGTCTCCATCAAGGAGCCATCTCTCTATTCCGGTCGTGCCTAAACATTAGAAAGGATGTATCCACCATGTTGTTTATGTTTTTGTTTTTGTTTTTTTGTTGTTTTTTTGTTTTTTCCTTTTTTTTGGTAGAGAATGGTATTGAAAGCGATAATCAATATCTATGCATGAAGCTGCGAAAGGGGTTCGTATATGACTGCGTCGACGTTAAAGACGCTCGGGCTTTTGTAAAAGTGGCGTAGGGGATTTTGTTTTTCGTGGTCAAGTAATATACAGAAACGAAAAAGCTTTGCGACCGAGGGCGACGAGGGAAAAAAAAACATTTCCTGTGCACGGAGAAAAACAAAAGCCTGCACAGATCATCGTCCCTTCATCCCGTCGATGGCATGCATAAAACATGGGACGTTCTATGTCTCCACCTCTTCACGCAACTGCGGCTTGACGCCGCTGGACAGCTTCTCGGGTCCAGACTTGGTGCTGTCCTCGGTGGGAATACCAACAGTACTGACATGGGCACTGCGTGGGCTGTTGCTTAGAGGACTGCTCGTTCCGTCTGTAAGGGCTGGGAGGTCGACGGTCGAGTTGCCATCGGCCAGACCGCCGGAGCTCGCGGACTTGCTGAGCGGGCTGTCTGGGGAGGGAAGTCCGAGGAGCTTCTCGAGGGCCGTGAGCTGTCGGGACGTTCCGCTCTTTCTCATGGCGTAGAATTGGGGTCGAATCTCATCCACGAGCATTTCTCTTTCGCTGCCGTGAAGCTGAGCCAGAAGTTTTTCTACGTTTGACAGTTATTAGTCACAAGTCGAGTCGACTTCATGTCCAAAGAGGCCCGCGGGACAACCACTTACGAATAACATAGTTGCCGTACTGGTCGCGCATCATTTGCTGGATGGCGCTGGTGCCGTCAGTGCCCACCGTCGTAAGTTGTTCCCGTATCATGCTTCGCTGCTCCGCAGATCCGTGTTCGATGCACTTTTCGACCACGTTGGAGGCAAACTTGTGCTTGGACAGGGTGAGCAGCTGCACCATGACCAAGTCAATCATTTTGGCTCGATCGGCCGGCTTTCCATTCTGAATGACGTGCTGCGCCACATAATTGCCATACTGGTCCGTAATCAACATTTGAGCCGAGGCATGCAGCTCCGTCATGATTTCCATCTTGTCCATTTCGGTTCCGTGTTCAAGCATGCGCTGAATAACCCGACATCCATATGTGTGTGAGGCGAGTCCGGTCACTTGGCCGCGCAAAGCGTCCATGATGAAATCGATGTGCTGTCTGGGTACCAGTTCAATAATCTTCTGTACGACGTGGTTGCCATTCTGGTCCCGAATGACACGCAGGATCTCGGGTTCAAGTTCCTTGGTCAGCTCGGCCTGTTGTTCAACCAAAACATGCTCGAGAGCCTACAAAAAAAAAACTTTGGTTAGTGATCACTGTACTCAACAATGCACAGGCAGTTCTGCATTCATGGGGCAAAAAGGGTGCCAACGCCAATGCCCTGGGGCCGGGAACCGGGGACGAGGGACCGTACCTTTTGCACCACGCGGCATGCATAGACCTGGATAGACAAGTCCACGACCTTGCCCTTCATTCTCTCGGCCAAGACCTTCTTCTGAACCTGGTTACCGTACTCGAAGAACTTCTGCACGACGTAGTTGCCGAAAACATCCTTCATCAGCTGGATAGCGTTGGGTTCCATCTCGCGAAAAACTTGGTCCTTCTCCTCGCTATTGGCCGACTCGAGTTTCTGCTGGATGAATCTGGATCCGTGCTGGTCACCGCTGAATTCCACGACATGGCCAAAGATGTCCTTGAGTTCATATCGCTTGGCCAGCTTGTTGCTGACGCGGAACTCGTCCAGAAGAGCGCTACGCACACCTTTGCTGGGATCCTGGTCTCTGAACGCATGCATGGCAGGCGAATGGGTAGCTGCCAGGGCATGGGCGTAGGGCGAATGGATTGACGGCAAGTTGTAGGCCGCAGCGGGCAGTATATTGTGGCGGAAAGCAGGAGGGGCCGCCTGGGCGTAGATGTTCAGGAAGTTCTGGGCCGGGGCATACTGCGGCGGCAGGTTGGTGTAGGAATATTGGTTGGTGTAGTAGGAAGGGTCGTAAGCTGCTGGGAATTGAGGAACATTGCTTCGCCGGTCCAAATCGTGGACTCTAGGATCTCGGGGGGAAGGTCGGGTGGGCCATGTATCGGGGCTGGCCGGATATGTGCGTGGGCTGTTTCCGTTTGGCAAGCGGTATTCGGATGCGGGAGAAACTCGATCGACCGAAGCCCGCTTCATGACGTTGTACTGCGCGGGCAGGGCATCCGTGGTGTTCAACTGCAGGGCACCGACATGTCTCGAGTTCGTAGCCTCAGCCATCCACGGCTGCGATCCGGGATTGAACTGGAAGGGCTGGGGTGCCGCGTTGACAAAGGCAGCAGAAGCAGCGCCAGGGCCCGTGTTGTCCAGGTTCATTCGACGGCCGAACTGGAGGGACAAGTCCTCCTGAACCTGCTTGTTGAGGTTGAAGGCTCTCTGGTTGGCACTCTGACTGGAATAGGAAGGCGCATGGTTGCCCACGGCGGCCCTCTGGGAGTGGATCGAGTTGCTCGGTGTGTGTCCGTGTCCGTGATAGATATCCTGCAAGGCAGGGGAGGCCTGAGATTGCCGTGTGGGGGGCACGCTGGAGTCGCGGGCCTGAGGATAGGCGCTGAGGGAGTCCACGTATGAGGACTCGGGCGCGGCGGCTTGACGCTGCTGAGGCGGAAAGGCCTGGCCATAGATGGACGCGTCGTCTGCAAACGGCTTGCCGGCGCCAAAGCTGCCCTTGTTCGTGCCGATGGCAGAGGGAGGGACATGCTCGTAGTAGCTGGCGTGGTTCGGGACGGCAGCATCGCGGGCTCGATTTGGCGAGGTGCTGACGGATCGTGTCGGTCTTATGTTGTTCTTCCACGGGTGCGAAGACCAGACGTCGGCCTCGGAGTTGGCGGCGAGGGCACTCGAGCCAGAGGCACTGCCTTCAGACTCTGGGGTGGCGAGGAATGAGTCAAAGGGACGGTCGGGATGGGGTGAAGGGTCGCGGAGAGGTGCGACGAGCGAATGGGTGAACGCACCATTGTTGGCAGGATTGCCAGCCGAACGCTCTCTGGCGCTGGATAAGGATGAAGTCCAAATGTTTTTATTGGGATAGAGACTGGAGCCCGGGAAGCCGGATCCCATTGACTGCTGGGACTTGTCGCTGGATCCGGGGGGCATGTTGAGGTTCGGAAAACCCCTCGAGCGCGTCTGGGGAGAAGGGGAGGGAAAGGTCAGTTACGGAGGAGAGAGGGAGTTGGTGATGGAGGAAAGGGTAAAACAGGATCGACGGCAGAAAGCAGAGCCAGGCGCAGAAGCGAAACTGAGGGCCATGGCCAAAATGGCCAAAATGGGGCAAGAAAGATCAATGGGGCGGGTGCGGGTGCGGGTGCGAGCGCGGGCGCGGGTGTGCGGGCGGGTGCGCGGGTGCGATTCTGGTGTGCCAGAGTGCTGCCAGAGTGCCAGAGTGCCAGAGTGCCAGAGTGCCAGAGTGCCAGAGTGCCTAGTCTGCCTGACCCGCCTGGTCTGGGTCGTGTCGGGTCGTGTCGGGCTGTGGCCATGTGTGCTGACGCCAGGCTGGCTGGATCTGGTGGCTCGAGTCGTTGCCGTCGCCGCCGTCGCCGCCGCCGCCGCCGCCGTGTCCGCGCTCGAGCTTCGAGGTACCAGCAGCCCCGACAGACCAGACCAGACCAGACCAGACCAGACACAGGCGGGCCTTGGTGGTTCCCCGGGCGCAAGGACATGGAGGCACACACCGTCACTCGCGCGGCAGGGAAGGGCAAGGGAAGGACCAGGGAAGGGCCAGGCAACGACCAGGCAGAGATTAGGCAAGCACCCGGCCGGGCAGGGAACATGAGAGCCCCCCCAGCCTCTGACGTTTTGACGTCCCCGACGCCTGACGACGGCCCACAGCGCTAGGACCGCGCTCCGGCAACGCGCAAAGGGCAGCAGGGAAAAGGGAAGGAGGAAAGGAGTAGTCGACTTACCACAGTCGTCATGATCGATCGTGTCTGCGACCGGGCGCTGATTGGTGAGTCGGCGTCTATGATGGAGCGTGAGCGAGAGGGGGAAAGGCGGGTGATGAATGCGCAGCGCACTTGCTGTTGTTGAATTTCTTTTATTCTTCGACGATTTTTTTCGCTGGATTCTTCGTTTTCGCTTTCGTGTTGTTTTTTTTTTTTGGTTTCGGTCTTGTCTTTCGGCAAGGGAGCCTGTGCAGGTCCTCGTGTGCTTTTTAAGCAATTTCGAACGCCGCCTCGAGGATTGGTGGCGGATCGGGATGTCCAATAGCAGTAAAAGCCGGCCGAGCGGAGATGAAGAAAAAGGCGTAAGACGAAAGGGAAGATTGAGCCCAAGCTGCGTGGCTGTCGGCTGCTTTTTGTGGTGTGGATAGATTTACTCCTACGTCGATTTGTCCGGTTTCGTTATTTTTCTTTCTTTTTCTACCCTTTTGATTTCTTATTTCTTGTTTTTTTCTTTCTTTTTGCTTTGCCTGCGGTGTGCGAGAGGACGCTGATGCAGGATCAAGCCGGGATTGGGAGCCGCTCCAGAACAAAAAAAAAAAAAAAAAAAGTAAAATCCAAGTGCCGGTTGGTGCGTTGGACCACGTTCCGACAGGCTCGAGGCGTGCGAGTGGGACAGAGGGTTATTTTTGGTGATGTTGGTTTGGTCAGGATTGGAGCTGCGGCAGACCACTAAACGCCATGTGCCACAGCGGCTAGCAACTCGAATCCGAGACGTCAAGTTCTCCTGCCTGCTGATCCGGAGGCGAGCCCAAACAAGACTGCACAAGCACCGAGGCCCGTCAGCATTGCACGACTCACTGCACGTGTGTAATCCTGTGCTTGTCTCGAAAAAGGAAGAAAGCATGAAAGAAATGAAAGAATCAAGGGGGGGAGGGGGAGAAAGCGAGAGAAGTGCAGCCTGGCGGGCCAACAAAGTCGCGCACCATTCGCCAAGTTTCGCGCGGAGAAGCTACTTGGCTGGGATGCTGCTGCGGAGAAGGCGGAAAAGCCGGGGGGGAACAAAGCTCTGGTGGGCAGGGGTGGGCAAGCTTGTCTGGAAAGAGGACCTTTGTTCAACAAGGGGGGAAAAAGGGAAAAAAACAACAGGGGTTTTTTTTTCTTTCCCGAAAGAAAAAAAAAAAAAAAAAAAAAAAAAAAGGCACTCGCCCACCCAGAGCCGTGATGGCCATAGCAAGCAAGCCGACCGTGATTTCAACGTCGACTCACCGATTCGGGTTCAGGCGGGAGGGGAGCAGAGATGCACGTGCACCAGTGTCACTCACAGAATCCAAGCAAATTACTCTTCAGAGTCCTCTGCAACGTGGGGTTGAGGTGATGGAACGAGGTCCCTGCACAAGAGTCGAATGGAGAGCTCTCTGCCGCAGTGCCGAGGGTCCGAGTTCGGGTCGTATCGAGGCTTCTTTGGGGAGAAAAGGGGGCGTCGATGAGGAAGCCGTTTGCGTATCGACAACGAAATGGACGTGTGCTCATGTACCGAGACGGGCTGGGCTGGAGGAGATGCAATCGGGTGAGGCTGTTTGCGTGAGGGCGAAAAAGAGGCAGGGAAAACCCGGGGGCGTCAAATGTACAAGGTCGGTGAAATCCACGAGGTAAGTAAGAAAGAATTATACAGTATGGACGAGCCAAGGGCAGGGTTGGGCCGGAAATATACGTGGCCACAGCCCGAACAAGAGGCGATCCAGTCAAGGTGTCGGAAACCTTTTTTTTTCTTCGTCTTTGTTTCCCTTCCGCTTCATGTATGAGGAAAAGAGAAGGAGGTGGAGGGAAGCAAAAGAAACGGCCACAACCAACTGGCAGCGCGAGACCCGATATAGATACCAGGCTGGTATGTAGGCCGGCGTGAGGGACTGGGACTGGGGAGGAGGTGACTGGGGAGGCGGGAGACGGGAGACGGGAGGGGCGGAGCCAATACAATCAGACGCGCGATCGGTTCCAAGGGGCGGGGGGGGGGAGGTTGGGCCAGGCACGACTATTGGCGGGGGAAATGGGGACGGGAATGGTACATGCACATATGCAGGAGTGCTGGGCTCTGGAGTCGAGGAGACCGGAGTCGGTCGCTGCTCAATCAGGTCGAGGGATGTGCAATCTTAATCTTGGTAAGGAATGATGTGCGAGACAAGCTGTCGAGCTGCCGACCAAGGGAGGGCCGCGTCCACAGTTTACTGTGCTGGCCGCTGTCCACTCCGTGCTGCCCACTGTCCCGTCCACTGTCCCGTCCACTGTTCCGTCCGGACTGGGGTGGAAAAGTGCCAATCTGCACAATCTGCTCTGGTCTGCTCTGGTCTGCTCTGGTCTGGACGGGCAAAACGCACGAGCCACAACAAAGACACATGGACGCTGGTGTCCGTCTTATTTTGTTGTTGTTTTTCGGCCTCGGGGAAAAAAAGGGAAAAGGGAAAAGGGCAAAAACGCAAAAACGCAAAAAAAAAGAGGCAACACGGGAAAGACGCTCGCTGCTCGGGACGATTGAGCTGTGCCCAGCATCACGGGGGCCGCATGCTTGCGTCCACTCAGCCGCCCTCTTCTTCGCTACGGCGGCATCATCACGGCCTTGTGTGCGCGTCTCCAGCGACCAGGCTCGTCTATTCTACGTTGCGTCCACGTACCCGCCTTGGACGTCGCACCGGCCAGATGGCGCGAGGAAGGCGCGAGGGTGCCACGAGGGAAGCACCAGGAGCTCCAGGAGCTCCAGGAGCTCCAGACCAGAACGGCCGTGGATCGAGCAGAGGGCGCCCCGGCCCCGCGAGGGGACGACGAGGTTCAGCTTTACCACGCCAGCCGACAAATATATTGCCAGTGGCGCGGGCGGACAGCTATCTCCCGGGACTTGCAGACTGGAGCCGCCTCATCAACAGGGCTCGAGGGCGGCAGCTTGAAGAACAGGTTGAGAAACAGGACCGAGTCAATGACGACCTCGTCGGGCACAAGGGAGGCCGGCTCATCCCAAGGGCCGTGGCAAGGAGCTTTTGCCAGGAGCTTTGCCAGGGCGTCTCGCAAGGAGCTTTGCAGGGCGCTTCGCAACGAGGGGTCCCCTGGATTTCCCCGGGCAGGCTTTCTCGATTCACGATCCGCCAACATGCGTCGATCCGTCCATCGAGGCCAACATGACCCGTCCACAGCGGCGGGGCGGGCAGCCGATGTCCGTGAGCTTGCCGAGAGGACACAACCGACTCCCGTCGCCCGACTCCCGACGCCCGACACGAGGACGCCTGGCACGATGCTCGACGTTGCGCGCCCGTCGGCAAGGTTTCGAGCCAATGGATGATGGGCTGCGCACCGGATCGTGGTCCAACGCCGGCCGTTGGGCCTGGCGGCCGACCTGACTGGCAACTCTGCCCACTCTTTCCATGCACAACACCCGCGCCCACGCACGCACATGGTCTGCTGCGCACGCAGATGAGCAGCGACGAATGGGTTTCGTGTGGGATGGGCCGGGCCAGGAGGGGCCATCCGGCATTGTGACGCGCCACCGGACGCGATCGGCGCGACGCGCTGCGCTGGCTGGTTGTGGCGGCCGCCGGCTGCGTGTCGACGCGCATGTGGTCTTGGGAGTACCAGAGCTGTTGTGTGTAAATGCATGTGTACACGATTTGTGAATGTATGATGGATCTCTGCTTCATATCTGCTTCATGTCTGGTTCATGTCTGGTTCATGTCTGGTCCATGTCTGGTCCATGTCTGGTCCATGTCCGGTTGACACCTGGAAGGCGCCACTCGGCCACTGTGCCCCGTGCCCCTTCCCTGTCGCCTCGCCCGGTATCGCAGCGGGCGCACAGTGGGGTCAGGCAGGTCCACGTCCCTGTCGGCTCCTCAACCCGTCGGTCTGGTCTGGTCTGGTCTGGTTCAGTCATTAACGATTGATCCCAGCCAGATCCAGGTCCAGATCCAGCTGCCCGGTAGTGGCAGATGCTGGGCAAATCCATCCGGTGCTGGATGTCGAAATGATGCATGTCTGCGTCATGGTGCGGCCAGGTCAGGTCTGGCTGGCTGCCTACAGTAGGTTGCGGAAGCCTTCTGCCCGACCGCAAAGCTTTGGGGAGAAGAACAGTGCAATATGCCATGCGCACCCGTGTTCGGCCCGACAGACGTCTGCGCTGTAGACCGAAGCGAGACCGGTGAGGCGAAGGCGAGCACCGTGGACAAGCCGGTGCCACCGTGGGACTTGACCTCGACGATACAATGCCGCCGTGCTGCCGTGCTGCCGTCAAGTTGAACTCGTCGCCAGAGACGGGTACGTGCCCAAGCCACCAGGTACATACATACCTACCAGTACTTGAGCTAAGTACATACTAGTACTTACCAAGTACATGCATATGTACTTATTCATGCCCAGACCACCGCGGCTTGCTCCGACACGGCTCCAAAACTGGAGGGGAGCGTTGCCTTGCCAAGCACGGAGCTGTGCTTTGTGCTATTTACGTGTACGGCACTGCAGATTCAGCCATCCAGCCATCCAGCCATCCAGCCATCCATCCAGCCATCCATCCATCCATCCATCCACTCCCGTACCTGATCACGTTTCCCGCCAAGGCTGCCAAACATGTGCTCGTGGCGGGACACGGCCTGCCATTTCGAGATTTGCTAGAGGTCCATGCCCGGGACAGCATCGGACCCGTGGCTGAGGACGGCACCGGCTTCCCCGTCCTGCGGGTGCTGTGGCGGTTGTGGTGGCTGTGGCGGCTGTGGCGACTGGACGCCGGACGCTGGACGAACGGACAAGGCGTGTCGCACCTCTGGGTTGTGGCTGACAGGGCCATGTCATGAGCTCCGAGGAAGACGAGAAGAAAAGAAGCAAGGGGCGCAAAAG
>SRPY01000931.1:0-11903 GCA_018360145.1 Claviceps africana | reverse complement strand
ATTATTATTATTATTATTATTATTATTATTATTATTATTATTATTATTATTATTATTATTATTATTATTATTATTATTATTATTATTATTATTATTATTATTTATTATTATATATATTTTTTTTTAAAAAAAATAATATAAAATAACTTAAGGCTTAGTTTAATTATATATTAATATTAATATAAATACTAAATATAATAAAGTAATAGTTTAAAGTAATATTAATTAAGTAAAAAAAAAGCTTATATTAATTTTATATTAAAGGCTAAGAAGTACTATTATTTATTATTATTTCCTTTATAAAGTAAAATTAAGTTAAAAATATAAAAAATAGCTTATTTTAAAGAGCTACTTTATTAAATATTATATAAAATTAAAATAATTTAATATAATATAAATTTCTTTTAAATTTTAAATTAAGTTTACTTTAAACTTTAAAGAGTAAAGGTAATTATATTTAAAGTATTAAAAAATAAAGTAATAAATATCTTTATAATTACTTTAATAATAATATATTCATAAATTTATATTAAAAATATAGTAAAAGTAAAGAAATAAATTAAAATTAATCTTTTTAATATAAAGCTAAATAAAGGTTAATAATTTAAACTTAATAAAGTTATAGTAAAATTAAAGAATTCTTTTTAAAAATAAAAGTTAAAGTTTTATTTAATTTTAATAAAGTTTTAATTTAAATATTAATAAATAGCTAAAGTATAGTTTTAAAGTTATTACTCTTTTTAGTTTAGTTTTAAGGTTTAAAATATAAAAGAATATAATAAACTTTAATAGTAATTAAGCTATAAATAATATATATTTAATATAGAGATATTATTACTTATATTAAGTATTATATTTAAAGTAAGTTACTATTAAAGTATAAGCTATATAGATTTTATTAACTATTTTATTTACTTTAATTTTATTATAAAAATATAAAGTATAGTAATTAAAATATAAATTTAAAAAAAGGACTATTACTTTAATTTTAATTAAAAACTATAGTATAGCTTTATAAGCTTTAATAATAATATAAAGGTAATAAATTTATTTTATAATAAAAGCTTTTATAATACCTTTAGCTATACCTTTATATTTAATTAAAGTATAGTATAAGCTTATATTATAGTTAATAAAGCTTTAAATAACTTAAATATAAAAGAGTTTAAATTTATATAATAAGTATTTTTATGTAAATATAATAAATATAATAAAGGTAAGCTATTATTATATTAGTTTTATAGTAAGCTTTAGTTAATAAGCTTTTTATTAAAGTTTATAATAAATTTAAATATTAAAAAAGTAAGCTAATTATATTAATTAAATTATTATAGTTTTAAGTTAAATTAATATTATTATTAATTATCTCTTTTTATTAAAGTAAATAAGTTTACTTTTTTATAAATAAAACTTTAAATTAAATTTATAAAATTAATTTTAATAAATTATTTATATAGTTTTAAATTAAACTTAAGTTTTCTTTATAATATAGCTATATATTAAAATATTAATTTTATTAAAAAAACTAAATATTAATATTAAGTTAATTATTATAAGTTTAATATAAAGTAAAGTAATATAAAGTAAAAAGAGAATTAAAGATATAAAAAACCTTTAAAGAACCTTTATAAATACTATATAAAGGATTATTATTTAACTATTAAATATAAAGTAAGCTTTATATAATATAATAAAGGCTTAAATTTAATATATTATTTAAGTAAAAAATTTAATAAAGACTATAATATAATTAACTTATATATAATATATTATATTAAAGATAGTAAAGATATTTAATTAAAAAAATAAAGTAATATTATTATAGTATTATATTATATATATTATCTTTATTAAAATAATAAAAGCTATTTTTATAAAATAATTAATATAGTTATTTATTTAAAGCTTTAAAAAAGTATTACTCTCTTTAATTATATAAATAATTTATACTATTATTATTACTTTTAAAACTTTATTTATTTATTTATTTATTTATTTACTCTAGGGGGCATAGAGCCTTTAGCTAGTACCTTATCTTAGTGACCTATATAGGAAAAACCCTAGAATAAAGGGGAAAACCTATATATAGTAGTAGGTATAAGTACTAAAAGGGCCTAAGTTAGGCCTTAAGCAGTGCTTATTATAAAAATTAATACACTACTAGCTAGGCTTTAACTATAGTTACTAAAAGAAGTTTAGTAAAAGGTATAAGTAATATATATAAAAAGGTATATAAAAATATATTAAATTTAAAGGAGGGAGAGGTAAAGACTCTATAGGCTTAGGTTAGGCTCTATTTAAAGCTAAGCTAAGTTATTAAAAGGGGCGTAGTATACTAGCTACACACTATAGAACGTAAGGTAATATAAAAGGGTATAGAAGGTTATAGAAAATTATAGGTTATAATATAGCTACGTTACTAATTTAAGGGCACGCTAATTATTAAATTAAGTAATTATTATATACTAAATTATTAAGAGTTACTAATCTAATAGGTGCTAAATATAGGACTAGGTTAGGCCTTAGTAATAGGCAGTGTAAGTATAGTATAGTAGCGGGATAGTAGT
Organism: Claviceps africana; assembly: GCA_018360145.1. Lineage (NCBI taxonomy): Eukaryota > Fungi > Ascomycota > Sordariomycetes > Hypocreales > Clavicipitaceae > Claviceps > Claviceps africana. The sequence continues at coordinate 9,336 of SRPY01000931.1, read as the reverse complement.
TATTAATTACCTAAATAGGTTTAGTGTGCTAATAAGTGATTTAATAAGTAATTTAAAGCGCTACTCTTTTTTTGTAAATAAAGGGGGACCCCTCTAGGGGTTTTTTAATAGAGGGGCCTACATTAAATCTATATTAAGGACTAAAAGGTATTATTATTTACCGCTATTTATTCTATAGAGTAAGGGTAAATTAATAGTATAGGAGGTAATTAGTTTTAAGGAGCTACTTTACTAAATATTATATAGAGCTAGGCTAGTTAAGGGCAGCGTAGATCTCTTTTAGGTTCTAAATTAAGCTTACTTTAAACCTTAAAGGGTAAAGGCAGTTATATTTAAGGTATTAAAGAATAAAGTAGTAAATATCTTTATAGTTACTTTAATAGTAATATATTAATAAGTTTATATTAAAGATATAGTAAAAGTAAAGAAAGGAGTTAAGGTTAATCTTTTTAATATAAAGCTAAACTAAGGTTAATAATTTAAATTTAATAAAGTAGTAATAAAGTTAAAGTACCTTTTTCTTAAAGTAGAAGTTTAGGTTTTATTTAGCTATAGTAAGGTACTAACTTAAGCGCTAGCGGGTTATTAAGGCTTATTTCTAAAGCTATTGCTTTTTTTAATTTAATTTTAACGTTTTAAATATAAAGAATATAGTAAGGTTTAGTAAAGGTTAAGTTAAGAGTAGTATATAGTTAGTGTAAGGTTATCTTCTATATTAAGTGTTACATTAAAGGTAGGTTGCTATTAAAGTATAGGCTATTTAGATTTTATTAGCTATTTTATTTACTTTAATTTTATTATAGAATTATTAAGTATAGTAGTTAAGGTATAGGTTTAAAGAGGGGATTACTGCCTTAGTTTTAATTAAAAACTATAGTATAGCTTTATATATATTAGTAATAGTATAAAGGCATTAAGTCTACTTTATAGTAAAGGCTTTAATAATACCTTTAGCTATATCTCTATATTTAGTTAGGGTATAATATAAGCTTACACTATAGCTAATAAAGCTTTAAATAACTTAAATATAAAGGAGTTTAGATTTATATAATAAGTACCTTTAGGTAAATATAGAGAGCGTAGTAAAGGTAAGTTACTATTATATTAATTTTATAGTAAGCTTAAGCTAATAGGCCTTTTATTAAAGTTTACAGTAGATTTAAACACTAAAGAAATAAGCTAACTATATTAGCTAAACTATTATAGTCTTAAGTTAAATTAGTATTATTACTAGCTATCTCTTTCTATTAAAGTAAATAAGTTTACTTTTTTATAAATAGAACTTTAAGCCTAATTTATAGAACTATTTTTAATAGACTACTTAAGTAGTCTTAAGTTAAGCTTAGGTCTCCTCTATTATATAATTATATATTAAGATATTAGTATTATTAAAAAAGCTAAGTATTAATATAGAGTTAACTATTATAAGCTTAATATAAAGCGGGGTAATATAGAGAAAGAAGAGAATTAAGGATATAAAGGACCCTTAAAGGACTTCTATAGGTACTATATAGAGGGCTGCTATTTAGCTATTAAATATAAAATAGGCTTTATATAATATAGTAAAGGCTTAGGTTTAGTATACTATTTATATAGAGAGTTTAATAAAGACTATTATATAAGTAAGTTTTATATAATATACTATATTAAAGGTAGCTAAGATATTAAGCTAAAAAAGCAATATAGTGCTGCTATAGTGCTACACTATATATATAGCTTTTATTAGAATAGTAAGGGCTGCCTTTATAAAATAATTAATATAATTACTTATTTAAAGTTCTAAAAAAGCACTGCCCTCCTTAGCTATATAGGTAATTTACACTACTACTACTGCTTTTAATACCTTATCTATAATATTAAAAAGGGAGATTAGTCTTTATATACTAATATACTTCCTTTCTTTTAGTAACTTTTCTAGCTTATAGAGAACTATAACTTTAGCCTTTTAAAATAAAGCTAAGTAGTATTTAATATAGCAGTATATATTAAGTAAGTTAAAGAGAACGTTAGTAAATAGTTTACTATAGGCTTTAAAGAACCCTACTAAGAGCTTATTAAGTCTAAAGGCTTTCTAACTAATTAGTCCCTTAATTATATTATATATCTTTAAGGCTATAAAGTAGTCTTTCTTTAAAAATATAGTAAAGTTAAGTTAAAGGCTAAGGTTAGCTAATATATTATTTATATAAGCAGTTAAAATAGAAAAAAATCTATTAAAAAATGCTTTTACTTTATTATAATAGAAGGTAGCTAAAGGTATACTATTACTACTATAATAAAGAGCTAAGATTTAAGTAGTTTTAAGTAGTAAACTACTATAGAGTTAAGCCTATTATTTTAGTTTTTAAAGGTTACTCTTCCTAGCTATTATATCCACTACTATATAGCGTTAAAAGCTATATTATTTATTATAAATAATTTATTTTTAATTTAAAGCTATATTAATAGTAGCCTATTAGTTTACTTTAATATAGTAATATTATTAGAGTCTTTAGGTATATTTTATATTATAAATAGCCTTATAGACCTTAAGGGTTTACTATAGCTACACTTTAAAGGTATTATAAAGGCCCTTTAGTGTAAAAAAGGTAGTAATAGTAATAGGTTTAGCTATAAGCTATATAGTAAAGAAGTTAATTTAATAAAAGGTATTAGAAATAGTTAATATAGAGGAGAGGTAGAAGCAGTGTATTACCTCTATAGTAATAAGCATTCTATTTATTTAAGGCTATTTAAATTAATATAAAGGTTATTTAATAGTAGTGGTTATAAAACTATAATTATAAGAGATAATATAAATAAACTATAGAATATAGTTAGACTTAATAAGGTCTAATTCTTTTAAAAGTTAAGTTTAAAGGTTAGTAAAGAATTAAATATAGTTAATAGTACTATCTCTCTTACTTTATATTTATTATATTATTTTACCTTAAAGTATAATAAGCTTAAATTATTATTAAGTTATAACTATTAAAAGTTTATTACTACTAAATAATATATAGCTATATTAGTTTTAAAAGGGGTAGTATTAATTAAAGTTATTAATAAAGATATAGTAGTACTATAGCAGTTCTATAAAGAAGTTATAAAGAGAAGTTATTTAATTATAATAGTAGGTAAGAGAGTAAATAAAGTAAATATTAATATTATAGAGAGTTATAATGTATTAATTAATGCTAAACTATATTATTTATAAGCTAAGGCTATATTAATAGTAAATATAAATAGCTATTTTTTTACCTTAAGCTATAAGTTAGTAAAAACCTAAGCTTAGGTTTAGGGGGTCTTTATTAATACTATATAGTTCTTAAATCACTACTATATTAGTCTTAGATTAAGATTTAAAAGCTAGGTAAATAAGTTATATTTTTTTCTATATATTTTAATATATTACTTATAGTATTATATTTAATTAAAGGGTAAGGGGGTTTTTTATAATAAAGGGGCTAACTTAATATTAAAGTAGTGGCTAAGGAAGGCCTTAATAATGCCTTAAAGCCTTAATAAAGGGGGTATAAATATTATATTAAGGCTTAGGTATTAGTTATAGCTACCTTAAAGGCACTTACTATACTTTTAAAGTAAAGCTTTATTAAAGAGGGTATTATTAGCCTATCTATATTAACTATAGATTTAAACCTTAATTTAGCTATTTATATCTATAGAGGTTAGTATAGGTAGGGTAGTAAAGCTATTAAGCTAGCTTAGGTATATAGTATAGGCTTTTATTTAGTAGTTATTAGTAATTAAGCAGTGCTTTAACTAAGTAGGGTAGGTGTCTATATAGTTAATATATTACTTCTACCTTATGCCTATAATAGCTAGGTAATTAGTCTTAGAAGTATACTTAGTAGTAATATAGTAGCTATAATATAGAGTTATAGTGTAGTATATAGTAATATAGTTAAATTTAAAGTATTAATAATATTAATATAGGTAGAGAGCTTTATTATATAGTTTAGCTTTAAATATTTTAGCTTTATAAATAACTTCTCTATAGTATAGTCTATTAGCTATATTAATATCTTTAATTTTAAGGATAAAGGGGGCTTATATTATAGTGCTATAGGGTTTTTATACTGTAATTTTAGCGATACTACCGCTATTAATAGAGGTAAAGTAGTAGAGGATATCTTTCTTAATAACCTAATATATATAATAAATAAAGAATCCTTTAATAATAATATTAAATATTTATTAGTTTAATATTATATTTAAGCTAAAAGTAGTTTAAACCTATTTTATATCTTTAATATAAGGTTAGGCTATATCCTTAAAGGTAACTACTATATTACTACTATAAAGGTGCTTTATAGCTACTATAGTGTCTTTATCTATAGCTTTATTAATAGTATAAATAATGTCTTTTAAGCTATATTATTTAATTACTTTATTAATTAAGTTACTTTTAATAACAGTCTCTCTATAAATATAAGGCAGTACTGCTATAGAGGCAGTTAAGTAAATAAGCTTAATAGTTATTAAAGTAACGCTACTAGCTATAATTCTAATTTATATTATAGCTAGTGTAGTTCTAAGCTAAATAGCCTTTTTAATTACCCTTTTAACTATTGCTTTAAGGTTAGTAGTTATAACTAATTTCTAAGGGTTAATAGGTTACCTATAATAAACCTATATTGTTTCTATATTAATAATATATAGAATAACCTTTTAAACTCCTTTTAGTAAAAAGGTTAGTATAAGCTTAGTAATTTTATTATATTTTTATTATAAATAAATTAGTACTTAGTCCTAAGCTATATTAGCTATAGTGTTAACTTAGTTTTCTACTATAAACTTACTATAATAAATAAAGGAATTATAGTAACTCTATAAAAGGCTATAGTTTTCTATATTAATATTTATTATTATTACACTATTTACTATACTTATACTCTAAGCTTAATACACTATTATAAAAGGGGGTAAATAGGTATAGTAAAACTTTTTATCTGCTTTTTAAGTTAATTTAAGTCGATTCTATGGCGTTATTGCAGTGCGGGCGAAATTGCGAAAGTTTTTTCAAAATCTCTAAAACTTTATTTATAATATTAAAGAGAGAGATTAGTTTTAAAGTATTAATATACTTTTTTTATTAAAAACCTTATTTAATTTATAAAGAACTATAACTTTAGCCTTTCAAAATAATATTAAATAGTATTGAATATAGTAATATATATTAAGTAAGTTAAAGAGAATATAAATAAATAATTTATTATAAACTTTAAAGAACTTTATTAAAAGCTTCTTAAGTTTAATAGCCTTTTAATTAATTAACTTTTTAATAATATTATATATTTTTAAAGTAATAAAGTAGTTTTTATTTAAAAATATAATAAAGTTAAGTTAAAGGCTAAGGGTAGCTAATATATTATTTATATAAATAATTAAAGTTAAAAACAATTTATTAAAGAATACTTTTACTTCATTATAATAGAATATAGTTAAAAATATACTATTATTATTATAATAAAGGTTTAAAATTTAAATAGTTTTAAATAATAAGCTATTATAAAATTAAGCTTATTATTTTAATTTTTAAAGGTTATTTTCCTTTATTATTATATTTATTATTATATAGTATTAAAAGCTATATTATTCTTTATAAATAACTTATTTTTAATATAAAGCTATATTAATAATAGCTTATTAGCTTACCTTTATATAGTAGTATTATTAAAGTTATTAAAGATATTTTATATTATAAATAGTATTATAAACCTTAAAAGTTTATTATAGCTATACTTTAAAGGTATTATAAAGGCCCTTTAATATAAATAAAGTAGTAATAGTAATAAGTTTAATTATAAATTATATAATAAAAGAATTAATTTAATAAAAGGTTTTAAAGGTAAATAAAGTAAAGGAAAGGTAAAAGTAATATATTACCTTTATAGTAGTAAGTATTTTATTTATTTAAAGCTATTTAAAGTAATAAAAGGGTTTAATTATATTAATTATAAAGTAATAGTTATAAAATATAATATAAATAAGCTATAAAATATAGTTAAATTTTATAAGGTTTAATTCTTTTAAAAGTTAAGTTTAAAAATTAATAAAAAACTAAATATAATTAATAATACTATCTCTTTTACTTTATATTTACTATTTTATTTTATTTTATAATATTATAAGTTTAAGCTATTATTAACTTATAATTATTAAAAGTTTATTATTATTAACTTATAATTATTAAAAGTTTATTATTATTAAGTAATATATAGCTATATTAATTTTAAAAAAGGTAATATTAATTAAAGTTATTAATAAAAATTTATTAATATTATAATAGCTTTATAATAAAGTTATAAAGGGAGGTTATTTAATTATAATAATAAATAAAGAAGTAAATAAAGTAAATATTAATATTATAAAGAGTTATAATATATTAATTAATATTAAACTAAGTTAATTATAATTTAAAGCTATATTAATAATAAATATAAATAGCTATTTTTTTATTTTAAGCTATAAATTAATAAAAGCTTAAGCTTAAGTTTAAAAGGTTTTTATAAATACTATATAGTTTTTAAATTACTATTATATTAGTTTTAAATTAAAACTTAAGTATTAAGTAAATAAGTTATATTTTTTTCTATATATTTTAATATATTATTTATAGCATTATATTTAATTAAAGAGTAAAAGGGTTTTCTATAATAAAAAGGCTAATTTAATATTAATATAATAGCTAAAAAAGGCCTTAATAGTCTTTTAAAGCCTTAATAGTAGTAGTATAAAGGTTATATTAAAGCTTAAATATTAATTATAGCTACTTTAAAGGTATTTACTATACTTTTATAATAAAGCTTAATTAAAAAAAGTATTACTTCTTTATTTATAATAGCTATAAATTTAAACCTTAATTTAACTATTTATATCTTTAAGGGTTAATATAAGTAAAGTAATAAAGCTATTAAGTTAATTTAAATATATAGTATAGGCTTTTATTTATTTATTATTAATAATTAAAAAATATTTAATTAAGTAAAGTAAATATTTAAATAGTTAATATATTACTTTTACTTTATATTTATAAAGGTGAAGTAATTAATTTTAAAAGTATATTTAATAGTAGTATAATAGCTATAATATAGAGTTATAGTATAGTATATAGTAATATAATTAAATTTAAAGTATTAATAATATTAATAAAGGTAAAAAGCTTTATTATATAGTTTTACTTTAAATATTTTAGCTTTATAAATAACTTTTTTATAGTATAGTTTATTAGCTATATTAATATCTTTAATTTTAAATATAAAGAGAGCTTATATTATAATATTATAGAGTTTTTATATTATTACTTTAAAAATATTACTACTATTAATAGTAATAAAGTTATAAAAAATATCTTTTTTAGTAATTTAATATATATAGTTAAAAAAAATCCTTTAATAATAATATTCAATATATATTAGTCTAGTATTATATTTAAGCTAAAAATAGTTTAAATTTAATTTATATTTTTAATATAAAGTTAAGCTATATCTTTAAAAATAATAATTATATAACTACTATAAAGGTATTTTATAGCTATAATAATATCTTTATTTATAGCTTAATTTATAGTATTAATAATATTTATTAAGCTATATTATTTAACTACTTTATTAATTAAATTACCTTTAATAATAGTTTTTTTATAAATATAAAGTAGTATTACTATAAAAATAGCTAAGTAAATGAACTTATTAATTACTAAAATAACACTATTAGCTATAATTTTAGCCTATATTATAGTTAATATAAATTTAAGCTAAGTAGCCTTTTTAATTATTTATTTAACTATTACTTTAAGGTTAGTAGTTATAATTAATTTCTAAAGGTTAAGTATAGAGTTAGTAAGTTATCTATAATAAACTTATATTATTTTTATATTAATAATATATAAAATAACCTTTTAAACTCTTTTTAATGAAAAGGTTAGTATAAGCTTAGTAATTTTATTATATTTCTTTTATAAATAAATTAGTATTTAATTTTAAGCTATATTAGCTATAGTATTAATTTAGCTTTTTATTATAAATTTATTATTATAAATAAAGGAATTATAGTAACTTTATAAAAGGCTATAGTTCTTTATATTAATATTTATTATTATTACACTACTTATTATACTTATACTTTAAGCTTAATATATTATTATAAAAAAGAGTAAATAAATATAGTAAAACTTTTTATTAACTTTTTAAGTCAATTTTAGTTAATTCTATAGCGCTATTATAGTGCAGGCAAAATTGCGAAAGTTTTTATATAATTTACTTATATATAGTTAATATATTTATTATATAATAAATATTATAAATAAATATTAAGTTATTTTTAATTAATTAATTATATTCTTTATAAAAAATAGTAGCTTAATTATAGTTAGTTTATATAATAAATTATTATAAAAAATATAGCACTTTTCTTTTTATAAGCTTAATATTATTTACCTTTTATTTTAAAATATATATCTTAACTATAAATAAATTTTAATTAGTAATTACTTTATTTTAATTAATTACTCTTTATATTAAAAATTCTACTTTTTAAAAAAAAGGTTTTTTATTTATAAATAAAATAAAAAGTAAACTTTTTATATAAAGCTTTATTTCTAATTTTATTTATTAATAATACTTTTTTTAAATATATAAACTATTTTTTATTTAATTTACTTATTTTAATAAATGTAAAAAAAAAGATTAATAACTTACTTTAATAAAAGTATTAACTTTAAAATTATAGTTAAAGGTTTAAATACTTTTTATATTAAGCTTAATTAAAGCTTTTATAAGTTTCTCTTTTATTTTAAGCTCTTTATTATAAATAATATATAAAAAAACTTAAATTTATAAATAAGTTTATTAAAAAACCTTTATATAGCTTTAATATTAATAATATAAATAGCTTTAACTTTAACTTATTTTATAAAGTTATATTAAGCTTTTAAAAGATATTTATAACTATAATAAAATAAAAGGTATTAAGTATTAATATAAATTTTATTTACAAAGTTCTTTAAAGTAATAAAAGTTAAAAATTCTTTTAAATATTAAAGTATAAATCTTTAATATATTTTATAGTATTATATTATTATTTTAATTATATTTTATATAGTTTATTAATAAAAGTATAATTTAATTACTTAAAATAACTTTAATACCTTTATAGCTAAGCTTAAAATAAACTACTTTAATAATTATATATTATTTATTATTATTAATAATAATAAATATAGATTCTTTTATAAGCTTAATAAGCTATTTAAAAAGAATTTTATTATTTGTATTGTATTTAGTACACTAGCAGCTATTTTTTTTTTTTTTTTTATATAAGTATTTTATGCTC
>SRPY01000930.1:0-11922 GCA_018360145.1 Claviceps africana | reverse complement strand
GCCCCAGCGCGGCGAGCTCGCGCCCGGGGAGCGGTTGTCGCTGCCCCAGCGGGCGGCGCCAGAGCGAGGCTGCTTGGGCTTGCAGGGCCCGACTTTGAGGCTTCGCCCCCCGATGGTGGCGTCGAGGGACTCGAGCGCGCGGTCAGCCGTCTCTCGGCTGGCAAAGTCGACGAAGCAGTAGCCCGGGTTTCGTCCCGACGAGGCATCCGCCGTGATGTGGACGGCTTCAAAGTCGTCGAAGCCGCTGGCTCGGAGGCTCTCTTCGACGTCGTGGGCTTCGGCGGTGTAGAGGAGGTTGCCTGACGACGGCCGAGGGCGTCAGCACAAGATGCTCCAAGACACGGAAGAGATGACACACAGCAAGCGAAGGAAATCCCCGCCATCAGAGCACGGAGGGCGGTTCTCACCCAGGTAGATGCGTCTGCCCTCAGCGATGGGATCCGAGGACCCTTCTGTGGTGGTTTCCATGGCCATTGTTTCTGTGACAAAAGAGGTTGGCCAGCCATCAGCATGTGTGAGCAGGTCAGACGGCGCATGTACACAAGTATGTATGTACGTTGTTGTATGTATGCATATGTGACGTATTCTGACACGCCCTCCGTGACGCCTATAGCGTCATTTTCTTTTTTTCTCCCGTCATTCTGAACAGTGCCTAGACAGTCCCTTTGATGGGTTTGCCCACGGCGGCTGGCGCATCATGGTCGGGTACGTGGTGTTCCAAGAGTCGGAAAAGGGGGCAGCAGGTTCACGGGGCGCATACCTTGGTATCCAAATCGGGGGGAGGCTGCAAAGAGTGCAAGCTACAGCCACGACGGCGACGGCGACGGCGACGGGACAATGCCTCGACACGAAACGAAACGAAATGACACGACACGACACGACACGACACGACACGACACGACACGACACACGACGGGATAGGATTCCCCGCACCGCAAACGTGGTCGATGAACCCTTTTTCTTTCCCCTCGCTCGCACGACGTCCAGACAGAGGTGGGGGGGGGGACGAAGAAAAAAAAAAAAAAGGGCCAAGTAATGGGCTGGGGAGAACCACAATTCAGCCAATCAGGGGCGCTCATCGGCGCACTGGTCCATGGAGAACCTGGTTCGAGACCCACTCAAGCTGCCATCCACGAGATCAGCCTTGTCACCAGGAGTCACCAGGAGGCAGGCATCCTGGAGACGATGGCCGGCACCAAGGCAACCAAGTACCCAGCCACCCAGGCATGCAGCTCAGGTACGGCCTGCCTCAGGCTGCCAGCCGCGCCACGCCCGCGGGCACCCGGCACTAGCATCAATCAGTCTTGGTCCGACCCATGCAAGCCTGGTCTGGTCTGGTCCCGAGTCCAGACCGAACATGGATATGGACTCTCGACTGTCGTGCCGTCCACCAAGGGATAAGCAATCATCTCCATCCATGTCCATCGCCAACACGCGCGCCGGCCGTCTAGATTCGTGTCTGCGCACCTCCCCGGCATCATGCCCTTCTCACCACCGTCACCCCCGCCATCACCAGCACCATCGGCCCTTCTCACTGCCGCCGCCTCCCCGTCCGTCTCGGACCGCCTCGCCTCCGTCCTCCCCAAGGACCATCCCTTCGGCATATATCATCTCTCCACGCCGCCCCAAAGAACCGACGCCCTCTTCTCCGCGCCCCCCGACGAGCGACCTGACCGGACGTACTGCGAGAAGCACTTCCTCGCGCTGTCGACGCACTTGCTGTGCCAGAACACGGCGCCGACTGAACAACCGCCCGCTCCACCCAGGAGAGAGGTGCTCGTCCTGGGTCTTGAAATCTTTGTCTACACAACCGCCCACAGCACCACCTTGTTTGTGTCCAAGGCCGACTCGACGGGCTATCTACCGCTCCTGGGCCTTCCGCGCGGCTCGGCGAGTCCCGTTCGCGAAGTATGCGCCGTCTTCATCGAGTACCTCGTCGAGCACCGCCGACGCGCCGGGATCCAGTTCGTCGTCAGCCTGTTTGCACGCTCACAGGGCCAGTACCTCTTCCCCGGGAGCGTCGACCACGGCGGGAAGCACGTCCTCGATGATCGTGGGCTCATAAAGTGGTGGTGCAGGGTGCTGGATCCACTTCTCAGATCTCCTTCTCCCTCGGAGGAGGAGGATTCTCCCGATGGAACGGGGGAGGAGAAGAAGAAGAAGGGCAGGAGGACCAGGAGAGGGAATGCACAAGGCTACCTGCTGGTCCCGGGCCTGGACGCGTACGAGACGCGTGCATTTGTCCCCCACGGAGGCCTGTCGCCGTCGCCGTCGCCGTCGTCGTCTTCCTGGGTCGTGGCTCATCCGCTGGAGCGCATCTCGCGCTACTGCCGCCAAGCGGAGCGAGTGCCGCCGCGCTGCTTGATACCCCGGTTTCCTGATGATCCAAAGTGCCGCTTCCGCGACGAGCTGGATGACGAGGCCGGGCTGGGAGCCACGAGGCGCTCTACGGGCAGCTGGAAGAGCGTCAAAACGCTGGAAATGTTCTGGGAGATGATGGCGTATCGACAGGAATGCTCCAGCGGGCGCATGACGGGCTTCATCTGGATCGTGCTCGACGACGAGGCGGCCTCTGCGACGGCCACGCAAGAAGCCCGGAACAGCAGCTCGACGTCAAAATCAAGATGCAGAGCACGCACCCACGCAAGGGGCAAAAAGCCGAAAAAGCTCAAAGGACCCATCAAGCCGCGGCAGCCCAAGGCCAAGACGCAGCACCGAGACGACGACAGCGAAACGCCCGCCAAAACCACCCGCTACTACCACTGGCCGACGGCCGGCCGGGGAAGTCGCATCGTCAACGAGAGCACCTATAAGCGCATCACGGAGCTCATGCTCCACAGCGACTTTTCCACCCTCGACAAAGCCGTCGCCAGCACCGCGCGGTGGATCAGGGAAGGCGGGCTCGGCAACGACGACTGGGGCCGTCATGTGACGGGCCAGAAGGACGCGGGACCGCGCGTCCGGGAGGGCGAGCGTACCGCTTCTTCGGGGGTCGCTGCCGTGGTGGTGAATGACTTGGGGGGGCTGGTGAAGCGGAAGAGGCCCGGCACATCTCGCGACGGTGCTGAGGCCGAAGGGACGGAGCGCAAAGACGAGCCAGGTGTGCATGTCTTGGGCGGGGGGCTCGTGCGGAAGAAAGCAAAGACGGGGGCCCAAGGGGAGGCGAGTCTGCGATAGACGGGATAGACACGGGGGAAATGCGAACCATGCAAGGAGGTGCTGGTGGGACATGCCACGCAGCCCAACCGGTGAGAGCGCAGCTGCGGTTATGCATCCCACGTACGCAGTCGTTCCGCGCCGGCCACTCCAGTCCTTGCGAAGAGGGGCCTTGGATCCTAATGATGCACGGTAGCGAACAGGGGGACAAACAGTATGTTCTATATCCTCATCTGCCTGCATAGCCCATGTATTGTACAGAAATTTATAGGGAAAACATGACAAGAACAAATCATCTATGAGAAAACACGACAGAAACAAATCATCTATGAGAAAACACGACAGAAACAAACATTCTGCAGAGAAAACACGTCCAAGTGCAGTTCTATCGAGCATCTCCCGGGAAGCCATCGCAGGCCCCGTTGGTTGTTTCCGACGGGGACGAACCGGAGGTTTCCGCTCTCGTGGCCTGGTTCAGGGGGGCATTGTCGTCGGGCTCGGGGTCGTGGCCAAAATTGTCAGGGGAGGTCAATTTCTTTTTCAAGGGAGACCAGTTGCCGTCGGGACCGGGCCCATCACTCGGAGCATAGGTTCTGTTCCCGTGATGCCCCCCCAGAGGAGACCAGTTGCCGTCCGGGCCGGGGCCGTCTTGAGTCTCCTTGTTATGCTCGTTTGTAGGAGAGTCGGTGCTGTCGGTCTTGTTCTTTTTCAGGGGAGACCAGTTGCCGTCTGGGTCGGGGGCGTCGGACGAGGTGTCCTCGCTGTCGTGGTCTCTTAGCGGGGACCAGTTGCCGTCGGGGCTGCTGCCGTGGCTCTCTGGGCCGTCGGGGCTTTCGTCCCGGTCATGTTCACCTAGAGGAGACCAGTTGCCGTCCAGACCAGGACTATCACTTAGAGTATAGGATCTGTTGCCGTGATGCCCCCCTAGAGGAGACCAGTTGCCGTCGGGACCGGGTCCATCACTCGGAGTATAGGATCTGTTGCCGTGATGTCCCCCCAGAGGGGACCAGTTGCCGTCGGGACCGGGTCCATCACTCGGAGCAAAGGATCTGTTCCCGTGATGCCCCCCCAGAGGAGACCAGTTGCCGTCCGGACCCCCTCCGTGCAAATCGTAGGATCCACCCCGCCGTCCCGCTCCCCGCCGAGGACCCACACCACCGTCTCCCGCCCCACCCAACCCGCATCGGCGCCCAGAATCCATCATGGACCTTCCTGACAACAAAAAAGAGGACGAGAAATTCTAAGAGCAGCGTAATAGTTCGATGTGGTGAAGATTGGTGGAGTTGCGCAATGGTGAAGATGAAGAAATCTCCATCGTGATGATAAAAGGGGGCCTTCTTATATTCCCCCGTCCGACGACAGCACAGCCTGCCTTTCTGCCTTGCGCCCCGGATAGACGCCTGAGAGTGCTATTTTTTTTTTCCCTTTTTTTCTAAAAAAAACATGGGATTTTCCCCTCGGGCACTCGGGCATGGGGCGGCGAATGAGATGGGGCCGGGCTGCCTGCGTGGCTTGCATAGGGCTGAACCGCGCCCCTGCGTATGTTTACCATGTCACACCGTCGCCCTGTTCTTGTTGGTTGCTGGGGCGGCAGGGTTCCGCGGACGAGATTGCGTGGGCTTCGTCTGACTTGGGCGGTAGGCGGCCTTGCCAGGGAAAATTCGGCGTTGGGCGTATCCGGGGGAGTCGTGACCGGTGGCCAAAATAAGCAATACCCGAGAACCCCAGAGGGGCTGAGGGACGGGCTACACGGCTAGTTGCATCACATCCTTCTACCCCGACACATTGAGTACATTTGTCCTGCTTACGTCGGCTCTCTCTCTCGACTGACGCCCTGACCAGCGCCAATCGATCCAATCATTCCATCCCATCATTCGCCTATTCACGCCGGAAACGCAGACCTTCCTTTATCAACCCTTGTGCGCCACCGTGCCTTCTGAAACGTTGCTTCCACAAGCTTGACGAGCATGGTGTCGCTCCCGCTGGCGCCGAGAAGCGCAGCGTAAACCGGATGGTATTCTGTCTCGTGGCTGACTTTGGATCGATACGGAAATTGCGCGACTGTTCTCGTATTAGCCGAGCAACAGGAAGAAAGTGGAAGCCATGATCCCACTCGTTTTGGCCGACTTACATGGCGCGAGCACCTGCGGAGCACCAAGCAGCGAGCCAAGCAGCTGAGCCGTGACGCCGTGCTTCGTTTCTGGCTGACTGCACCTTTGTGTCAACAAGAGGCACATGTAACGTGTGATTTTCCTTGCCTCTCGGGGCATCCACATACGGAGCAGTATATCGAGGCGCATCACTCGCATAGGGCAGAATCAGCACCGTATCGCCTTTCTCGTCTAGGGGCATGACGCGTTGGCCAAACCACCTTCGGAAGACGGCTATGCGCGCCTGGTAGTCTGTATACTCTGCTTCGCTGACATTCTTGCCGAGGCTCCTAGTCTCGTTTTGTCAATTCGTGGTTCAGAGGATGTGGCGGAGCCAAGACAGGGAGAGACAGTGAACGAACCATTGATGCGACACGGTAGCCTCCACGGTCGGTTGTCGGCCGAACGCGGCCTGATACTCGTTCCGGAACACGTCATATTGATGGTAGAAGTCGTAGCAGAATGAGAAGAAGGGAGCCTTGGATGCCTAGTGGTTAGTCACACAAAGTGGGTTTGTGTATACGCATGTTTAGAAGGAGTAAACTGCGTTGAACAAATGAAACAGGGGGCGAGAGACATGCATTTCTCATATAGTGTTGCAGCGTCTGGCCCTTGGCCTCAACAGGCGGCTTGGATTTCCACAAGGCTTGTAGACTGATTCTCTTAGACTTCACTCCGAGAAAGGACTCCACCGCGGCGACAAAGTCCTTGTGCTTGCCTGCGTGTCTGTTGTTCGTCCCCTTCAGATCCGACACGGAGATGAGCCGACTGGGAAAGACAATGGGGGGACTGGAGAGAGACTGGTGCACGACGGCGGTAGCGTCTCGAAAAAGCTCGGAGAGATCGGTGCCGAAGATGCTCATGGCATTTGACTTGCTGCGTGACTAGCTTTAGGACGAGTCGCTTTTATATGAGGCCAGCAGTCGTCATGGCTGCCCGTTCCCCCTTTTACTTTGGCTTTTACTTTTTCTTTTTCTTTTTCTTTTTCTTTTTCTTTTTAATTTTTATCTTTCCGCTTGGGCTCATATAGCGACTCACAGGGGACTGATTTGTGCACCATCTAACGGTACTCGGCTGGGCGATGTACGGAGCGCAAAAAGGCCGTGAGCGGCCGCAGTTTCAAACGCTTGGCCGATGGCTGGTGGAGATTGGTTAGGCTCAAGCTGCCATTGACAACTACGAATTCCTGAAATCGTCTCGGTCGGCAACGCACCATGAATTCCGATGGAAGCTTTCAGCCAGTCGTATCCGGCCACGGCGCTCCCCGCACCTGTTGATCCTCCAGCAGCGTCTTGATGACCGTCTTCGCGCGGATTCTTGGGAGCCACTACGTCTTTCCATTCTCTACCGGAGCCAAACTGCGACGACTTGGTCTTTCCCACAATGACGGCGCCAAGCTCGTCGAGCCTCCTGGCAAGCGCAGCGGTTGAATCGGCAGCCGTGTCATTGTGCAGATGCCTCCAAGAAGCGCTTGAGATGGACGTGGGCACACCTCTCAAGGACATGCAGTCTGGCACCGTGAATCGGAAGCCCCTGAGGGGCGCCTTTTCAGGCGGAAGGGTGCCATACAGTCTCGATGGCACAGGGACCAATGTGTGGTTGCTCGCACTATCCGCTGGCAACTGCAGCACGTTGAAGCTGCACGACGTCGGCCAGTCAGTCCGAGGAAAGGTTCATCTGTCAGTCTCGCGGGAATCATGTCCAAGCTCGTGGTGGAAAGGGACAGGGAAAGGGTCTCAGTACACGTCAATCTCGTCCACCTTGTCCGGATACACGGCCCAGGCGAAGGCATCCATGGTGTCGTTATACATCCTCCACGCCTGATGAACATTGGCGCCGTGAAGAATGTATGGCCCGGGGGGCATGTCGGATACAGAACTCTTGGTTGCGCGAGCCGTGGCGGTGTCCTTGGTGTCCTTGGTGTCCTTGCGCAGATGCATGACGGACTTGCCATCTCCAACGGACATGGCCGCCTCGGCTGCCTTGGCGCCAGGCTTCTCGATGAGCACGCTTCCAAACTCGGGGTTGAAGACATCGTCGTACAAGTCAAAGAGGCGCAGGGTGTCTTCAAGGTGATTATACAGCTGGTCAGGTTCCAGGACGGTTACGGGGATGATGACGTCGGGCTTGATGGTTTCTTGAATAGTGCCCTGCGAGTTGGCTTCAGCGTGGGAAGCAGGAAGCAGAAAGGAGGAAGTAGCAAGTAGTCAAGGGCGAGTCTACCAGGACTTGCGGGTGAATCAGATAGTGCGATCCCGCCACAACGGTGGTCAGGACGGACTTGAGGGTCATTGTGGACGACGAGGAGGGAGGGCGAGGGCGAGGGCTTGCGTAGCCGTTGAATCGCGCATCCTGCCGAAGCATCGACATGGCGCTCTCTTTTGTATGCGTTCAGAACGCGCGATCCGAGTCCGTTTCGTCTTCTTTGCACAATCGGAATCAGATGATGCGAGGTTTGGGAGGTGGGGCAATATGCGTGCGAGGTTGCACGGATTGTCTGATGTGGCAGGTGCTTTCGTCTCGACTGCCCCGTGTCGACTCACTCGAGCTTGGAAGCTGCAACCAGGGAAGTTGCAAGCAGGGAAGGTGCGACCATGGATCGCGGCGTGGTGGACAAGCGCATGGACCAGCGCAATGCGCGCCTCTGTCGGCCCCGCCTCGATCCAATGTGGCGCTCGTACGAATATCATCGCACATCACCGCCGAACGAACTTTTTTTTTTTTCCACACACACACACACAAAAGAAGGAGTTTTTTCAAACAATAAAGAAATAAACAAATCAAAACCTAAAAAGAATACTAAAAGATCGAAGAATGAAGCGCCCCCTCGCCCAAACCTACTTTAGCGTGGCCTCTGCTTCCCACCACTCACCCTTCTGACCCCGCGGGACTGCCAGAGAGATGCTCGGCTCTACACGCCATTCGTGTCTAGTCACGCGCAAGAAAAGTGCCTCTCCGCGCCGTCATTGATTGGGTGTGTCTGCATAGAGTTTTTCTTGGTACGTGGTCCGCTAATGACGCCGCCGCCACCGCCGAACGGGACGGGGCCGGGGCCGGGCCCCGGTGGTGGGATATACGACGACTACGCATATATATACAAGGCCGGCCCCGACCCCGGCCCGAGCAAGAGAAGAGAGAAAAAGATAAAGAAGGAGAAGGGGGGGAAAATCGAAAAAAGAAAGACAACAACAACAAGAAGAAGAAGAAACGGAAAATTCTTCGTTCTTGGGCACATGCCCCCCCCCCCCCCTTTTCTCTTTTGTCCTTGGCTCTTTTCCCACACATCATGGCTCATCCATACCGTTTGCTCCCATTCCTGTGCCTGCTTCTGGCCGCGGCGAGACTGCTCAAGGCAACCGACACCTGGGACTACATCGCGCCTCCGCAGTGCGGCTACCGAGGCTACCGATGGGGCATGCATTTCGAGTCTTACACGGCGCCCAATCTCCGGACCATTAACCAGTGTGGTGCGCTGTGTCAAGGCACGGAGAAGTGCAGGAGCTTCAGCTTGTCGTCCAAGCACTGCCGGCTGTATAGACAGTACGTTGAACTTGGGCGTCTTTTCGCATCTTCGTTTTGCCCGTCTCCTGTCCACCCGAAACTAACACGATCCGCCGCAGCCGAAACCCCGTCGTCCAACTCTTGCGGTTCCGCGTATACTGGGACAAGATCTGCATCGACAGCCACGCCGTGTGCGCCGCCCGTGGACGACCCAGATTCTATTTGATGAAGGAATGGGCCGAATCCGTAGCCGACAACAGCTGGTCGGGCTGTCGGCGTCGCTGCCAGAACGACCCCCGGTGTCAGTCTTTTGCTCTCGGCGTCGCGGCCGACGGACGCTGTCACCTGTACGACCAGACGGTGGCGCTTAACAACAACTTTCACAAGCCCGAGCACGCCGTGTTCTGGGACATTACCTGCGATTTTGTTGTCGAGGACGTGGTAAGTCTTGACACGCCCTCTCACCCCCTTTCCCCCTCTCCCCTTTCCCCCTTGCCCCTTTTTCCTTCCCCCTTCATGCTTAGGGCCTCATCCACTTAACCAAGTGCTCACCTTCTTTCCCCTTCTAGCCCGGCTTCAAATCCAAACCCGTCTTCAAAAACCGCCATGGCGTCCGCGAGATCCCGGAAAAGGTCCAGACGGTGACGACCACGACGACCGACTACCTGCCCTTCGTGACGGACAGTCCTCCGCTGCCACCGCCGAGCAAGGCCGTGCCGCCGAATGCGGGATACGCCAACCAGGACGAGTTCACCAAGTCGTACACGTACACA
This sequence comes from Claviceps africana, assembly GCA_018360145.1. Classification (NCBI taxonomy): domain Eukaryota; kingdom Fungi; phylum Ascomycota; class Sordariomycetes; order Hypocreales; family Clavicipitaceae; genus Claviceps; species Claviceps africana. Next base: position 2,342 of record SRPY01000930.1, on the reverse strand, counting down.
CAGTACGAGCTGCCGCCGCTTGCCACGCCAGGCAGCATGGCGCTGCGGCCGGGGGAGGTCCCGGCCCCGAAGCGACCGGACTGGACGAACGGAAGCTGCCTCGTGTCGACGGGCACCTGGGGCAACTTCTCGCTCGTCGACGAGGAGTTCACGCCGATTGTGTGGCAGCGCAGCCACCCCAGGTACGCGGCGCGCCTCACCCCGCTCGTGCCGCCCAACGAGGTGCCGGTCCCGGGCTGGCACCTGGTCGCGACCCGGGAGCCGCTCGACGTGCCCATCGACGCCTTCTTCCTGCAGGACCCGCGCCGGCCTGACAAGCCCGTGTCGCCGCCCGGCCTCTTCGACATGCTGATGATCGGCCACGTCACGCGTTACGTCGCCCTGCGGCTCCACGACGGCGAGTTCGTCCTCCTCGACCCCCTCAAGATGAACGAGGTCGGTTCCGAGCTCGTCACCACTATCTTCCGCGTCGACTGCAAGGGCGGTATCCGCCTCGAGGTCGACGGCGAGCCCTGGGCCTGGGCCGTCGTGACCAGGGGCGCCGAGCGCGAGGCCGACTCGGCCCCCCAGTTGCTCGAGACCCGCGTCAAGGCCCTCCGCGACAACCCGAACCCGGAGAAAAACGTCTTCCGCGCCGTAGCCAACGGCCACTACATGAGCCAAAAGGCCCGCGGCCTCGAGGGCCCGCCCATCACGGCCAACATGTCCGTCAACGCCGCCCCCAAGTGTCCCGACGTGCCCGGCCAGCGCGGCGTCGGCCTCGAGGCCCGCCTCCTCGAGAAGAACCGGCCGGGCCTCGGCAACGTCTGCGTCCATCTGGCCAACGAGACCCGCGAGTCGGCCTTTGACTTCAGCGGCCCCTGCATCATGCAGTCCAAATGCTACGACCGGTGCGACCAGTACAACTGGGAGCATTGCAACGACCTCTTTATCGAACTCTCCATGACCTACTGCTTTGACCACTGGGCACGATCCTACTATGACATTGCGGTACGCGGTCATGGCTCCCCCCCCCCCCCCCCTTCTCTCTTTTTGGGAGGGGGGACAAAGAATGAAAAAAAAAAGCTAACTTCCCCAGGTCCTCCTCGCTTGTACCTCCCGCGCCAAGTACTACGCAATCTACCTCTCGAGCCGGTACGGCAAGGAGCTCTACGGCCGAGCCCAAGATGCCATGTGCTCCTGCACCTGCGCTACTACCGACACCTCCGCCATGTGCATGAACAGCGTCACCAAGAGCTGGTACTGCGCCGACATTGCCGAGCAGGACGACAAGAACTGCGGCGCCTGCGGTAGGACGTGCGGGCAGGGGAGTGTGTGCCGGAAGGGTCACTGTGTTTGTACGTCTACAATGCTTCTTTTCTATTCTTTTCTTTCTTTCTTTGTTTTTCCCCTTAAAGCTCTTTCCCACTCCGTTGCTAACCCATCATAGGCCCACGTAACCAATGTGGCACAACTTGCGTCGACTTTAAAAACAATCCCTTCCACTGCGGTCGCTGCGGTAGGGCCTGCCCATCCGGATACTGTAAGTCTTGCACCCGTCTCCTTATTCCCCTACGTCCCCTCGGGCGTCCATCATAGCATGCCAGCTCCTCTTTTTATCTCGTTCCCTCTTCTTTTTATTAACCCTGTATAGGCGTCGAGGGAATATGCTACACCCTAGAGGGTGGCTCCAAAAACGCATCCTTGGGAGTCAATTGATGCGGTGCCTGATCTCGTCGGGTTTACGGCACGAGGGAGGCAAGTGAGGACGGATTCCGTGGCGTACGTGGTTCTTGGGAGGTTTTCCTAAAGTTCTTTTTTTACACATTTTTAATCCCCTTTTCGTCTTTTTTTTACATGTCTCTTTTCTGCGAGTTGGTGTTGGATTTTCCCATGTTTCCGTTCTTCGCGTTCGTTTGTGTTCCTGTTCTTCGACTTGGCGCACCGAGCCCTTGAAAAACGCAAACCTTTTCTCCTCTCTTATCCTTTTTCATGCAGAGGGAATGAAAGTTAGGGAGCCGATGGCATCATCCTGGTATTCTGCATTAGCCCACTCGGACCTTGTGACCGTGCCGCAGAAATGCGACGCATGGCTTCTGGGTGACCCTTTTTTTTGTTCTCATTTTTTGCTGCGTTCTCGTTGTACTTTTTTTTTTTTTCTACTTTACATTCCTATAGCCTTGCTACTTACTTTGACCTCTCATCTATTTATAAACAAATCAACCAATGACTTCATTTCTTTTCCCTTTTCTAAATTCTTTACGCTTTCCCCGTTCGAGACGCCATTACCAATGACATCACAGCGCATGTGCCGCGGATCCACCTGCGTCCCCACCACCGTATCGCTTATCAAAAAGCTGGTG